>CM050166.1:75794477-75951977 GCA_027410445.1 Discoglossus pictus
TTGGCGCAATAAAGGCTTCTTTATGGCAACTCAACCCTGCAGCTCATTTTTGTTCAAGTATCGTCGTATTGTGCTCCTTGAAACAACCACACCATCTTTTTCCAGAGCAGCCTGTATTTCTCCTGAGGTTACCTGTGGGTTTTTCTTCGTATTCCAACCAAATCTACTGGCAGTTATGGCTGAAATCTTTCTTGGTGCACCTGACCTTGGCTTGGTATCAAGAGATTCACAAATTTTCCATTTCTTAATAAGAGATTGAACAGTAGTGACTGGCATTTTCAAAGCTTTGCATATATTTTCATATCCTTTTCTATCCTTATGTAGTTCCATTATCTTGTTATACAGGTCTTTTGGCAGTTATTTTCTGCTCCTTATGGCTCAGTATCTAACCTGCACTGTGTATTCACGTGAGAACTAACAAACTCATTGACTATTTATACACAGACACTAATTGCAATTTAAAAAGCCACAGGTATGGGAAATTAAACTTTAATTGCCATTTTAACCTGTGTGTGTCACCTTTTGTGTCTGTAACAAGGTCAAACATTTAAGGGTATCTAAACTTTTGATTAGGGCCATTTGGGTGATTTCTGTTATCATTATGATTTCAAAAGGAGCCAAACAACTTGGTACTCAACCTTAATCCATTCCGGACGGCTGGTTGAGTACCAAAAAGGTTGCATACCAAGGTAGCATTTCCCAGAGGGATCAAAGTAAATTAAAATAATCTGTTCCAAACCCCAGAAATTTCACATTTTACTTTGAACTGATGGTGTTGTTTTTTGATACAAACATGTAAAACTTAACAGACATAAATTAAAAACATAGTATCAAATAAAATAGGAGGAGAGAGGTTATTGCTTGGAAGGGGAGCCCTGGAGTCCTCTTTCAATAAAACATCAGAGATCTTTCATTTTTCTGTCACTGAACACCACTGAACCTGCTGGAGACTCTGATGTAGGGAGTTTCAGTAAAAATATAGAGAGCAAAACTTGCTTCTGCCTTCGTTTCAAAATGTTACTGAAGTGAGAAATTGTTCGATCATTAAACACAGCACCCAACCCCTCTCAGCACCCACCTCACAAGGCACTCATCCTCATCTCCTTTGCTCCCCCCCCCCCCCCTTTACTTTGCTGTCATCAAACCTTTGCTCTTCTAACCATTTTCCTGATTCACATCCACAGGGTGCTGAACTGCTCCATACTGCCACCTCTTGGTGCTTCAGTAGACATACTCTTCTTTGAACAGGCACAAACCAATTTCCGGCCAGGGGGCTGTATGGCCAAGGAGGTGAAGGGGACACAGCACTGGCCTCACCCATGAGTAGGGCCCTGGTGCATTGCACCACTGATAGCTACACCTTTGTGTATATATATATATATATATATATATATACAGTGGTACCTCGGTTCCCGCCGGCTACACTTTTCATAGTTTTCAGTACTCAACGTGTCTCAAAGGGGGAAAATTGCTTGGAATTCTACGCTTGCTCTGTACCTTACGCGTGGGACTGATCACTTGCTTGGAACTCGATGCTTGCTCGGAAGTCGACATGTTCGCGACACCCTTCATCCTGTAAGTGCCAATCTGCATCCTGTGTCTGTAAGAGCCAAAGTTCATCCTGTGTCTGTAAGTGCCAAACTGTATCATGTGCCTATAATAGCCCAAACGCATCCTGTCTGTGCCTGTAAGTGCCAATGTGCAGCCTGTGCCTGTAAGTGCCAATCTGCATCCTGTGTCTGTAGGAGCCCAAGTACACCCTGTCTACGCATGTAAGTGCCAATCTGCATCCTGTGTCTGTAATTGCCAATCTGCATCCTGTGTCTGTAGGAGCCCAAGGGCAGCCTGTCTGTGCCTGTAAGTGACAATGGGCAGCCTGTGCCTGTAAGTGCTAATCTGCATTCTGTGTCTGTAAGTGCCAATGTGCAGCCTGTGCCAATGTTCAACCTGTGCCCGTAAGAGTTAATGTGAATCCTGTGTCTTTAAGAGCCAATGTGCAGCCTGTGCTTACAAGAACCAATGTGCAGACTGTGCCTGTAAGAAGCCAAGTGTAGCCTGTGTCTATAAGAACCAATGTGCAGCCTGTGCCGATAAGAACCAAAGTGTAGCCTGTACCTATAAGAACAAACTTCCAAGCAATAACCTGTCACCACCTTCCCCTCCTTTATGTCACCACCATCCCATTGGGCTCTCAAGTCCTCTCAGTACAGTTAAGGTGAAGTTACATTTTATGTTATTGGTTTAATTCTTGTTCTTTGTTTATGTCTGTTTAGTTTTAAAGTTTTGTATAAAAAAAGACCATCAGTTCAAAGTAAAATGTGAAAAATCTGGGGTCCGGAACAGATTATTTCAATTTACATTGATTCCTATTGGAAATGCTTGTTTGGAACTTAACCTGTTTGGAACTAATCCTGCCATCCACATATATAATATCTGTATACAGCAAAGGAGTTGTTAGGCTAGTATCAGTGTCTGTAACTACAAATACTAGACCAAGTTAAATGGATATGCAACACCCCCTTCATCATTCCTCACACATAACCCACCAACTATTCTAATCTATCCTAATTGCCACTAATTTGCCTATATTGTACTCTAGTCTATTTTAAATGGTTTTGTCAGGCTAATTTACCTCACCCAAAGCTCTGTTACTCTTCTCTTAGAATCCCTACCCTACATTCCTATTTCCTCAAGGATGACATTCAAAATCCTAGACCTAAAAAGACCTAAACAGTGCAGCACCTTCCTACTTCTCAACTTTTGCCTCCAGATAGACTCCTATCTGCTCTCTCTGAACTGCCATCTCAGCCACCATCACTACCTTCTCTTATTCTTACCTACAGTTCTTTTCTAGAGCCTCCTCCATTCTCTGGAATTCCCTTAGACTCTTTCTAGTCTTCCGATATTCAAACAATCTTTGAATATCTGAAGATTAGGGGGAGTAAATGGTATGTTCAGGATTATCTGCTCTGCTTCTCCCACATCTCCCCATCCCTATAAAATATCCATAATTTGATTATTTTGTTTATTGTAACTCTAGATATGGAATCTGCTGGCACTCAGCAAATAAAAAACAGAAGAATAATAACAATAATAATAATAACAGTAAGTGAATATTGAGAGCCATAAACCAAATTTGGACTGTTGTCTTTTTTCTGCTAAGATCCAACAGAGCATATCTATTTTACATCTTCAATCCTTCTCCAACACCTCACCCATTATTACATACAACCTCGGGAAGTTGTATGTCAGGTTACAATCTAGAATAGCCATGCTTCCAAGCATAACATCCATTGTTTTACCCAGAGGAGTGTCAACTGACAGCATTCCATGTAACACAGAGCCCTACAGCAATTCATATGATAACGGCATGGCTCTTGAGAAGTTTTTGCCTGGAGAGATCATTTGTGAGAAAATATTTAAACATGCTGAGGATCATGGTCCAATGAACAGTAGTGCTGCAGCTGGATATTGTAGTTATAAAGCAAGTCATTGCCTGTTAAAAGTATAAGCTGCATCTAGCATAATGAAAACGCTGTAAAAGTATGATTATTAGTATTTCTACATTTTCTTCTGCTCAAAGTTGGCCCTTATTTGTGTAGGAGAAACAAAATCTGGCGCGGGGGGGGGGGGGGGGATACCGTATATAGTATAAAAATACCACTCAACTGCTTCTCTACAGATAAACACACACATTGAAAAATCATGGTTGGCCTGCGTCCTTCATACAATCTCTTTGAGGTGTGAGCAGGCAACAAGCTGTAAATCTCCATATTGCAACTTGTAGTGTACACATTACTGCCAGCAACTTCCTTTGGTCCACATAGTCATTTGGTGAAGTTCTCATTGCATGAGCCGGAGCCAGCACCACATGGCCACGTGGACCAACAGATTTATCCTTAAGTGATAACCCTCAATATAATGTGTGAGTTTCGACATTTGTAAAACAGTTCTGTAGTTGTCTCCTCAATCTTGTCAGTGGTGGAGATTATGTTAGTCGTGTATTTTGACATAACAATCCTAGTTTATCCTGGTTTCTTAGACTTAAGTAGGATAAACCAAGATACACTATTTTCTTAGTTTATCCTGCTGCCACAGACACAAATAAAGTTGATATTGAAGAGGGATTGGATACTGAAAGCAGAATTGTATGCAAAGTGTCCTAGTGGCCTGAGTCAGAGAAGGCAAATGATATGATTTACAAATAACTAATTTAAGAAATTAAAGGAATACTAATGTCACCATTTACCCTCAGGTATAGGGTGGGATAACACGTGGAGAATGTGTTTTCCATTATGAAATTGCTGGTACATTTATTGAGTTATTAGCTTTAGGGGGTAGCGGTTTATACAGCTTTTATCTGCCTCTGTTTCAGTAGAAGACATCATGTGCTGCATCAGCCAACATAAATAAATAGAGCTAGCTGTGTGTGCTGAGTGTTGCATTCTCTATATTAGTTATGTTATCTTTTTCATCCATTGCAAGTCATATGGTATCTTAGAGTAATAGTAAATTGAAAAGATTAGGAACTGGAGGATGCAAGTACAATCTCAATAATTTAACTGTTTTCGTTACAAGATCAAACAGGAAATATACTGTATATAATCTGTAAGAAGGCATGAGACAAATATTGGTGTTGTAGTGCTTTTAAAATAAAATTTTAAACTAAATAAAATATTAATGAAAAAGGGAAGAACTAACAACGTAGAGTTATAAGCCAGATTTATTTGACTACGGCATCATCATTCTGCATGATGAAAAGTACAGAATCAAAAAAACTAAAATATATTCAGTGTAACAGTCAGTTTCAGAGCTAGTGAATGGAGGGCCCCGGTGCAACAAAAACAAATTTGGGATTAAAGTTCCGCTCCTGGTAACAATCACACCCTGAACCTCTTTATCTATGCAGTTTCTTGTGGGACATAGGTAAAAGTGACAATATCGCGTATGACAGAATTAGGAAATGACAAATTAATTGTCCAATTTAAAAAATATATGTGAACACATTTCCCACATGATTTGAAACCTCAGTCTGATGCTACACAGGAGATTTGGTGACTTAAATATCCCTTTCAGCAAATAGGCACTGGTTTGGATTCACGGCTATTTTCCAGTTGGCTCTTGGTCTTTTGATTAGGCCGCATAATATAAGAAATTACACAGACAAGAAGTAACTGACATTATGCTGCCATCATTAAACGTAGAACATAAACAGGTAAAATCTGTAAATGCATGACTGTTACATGCATATTTAATTTTCCTATAAAAACATCATATCTTACAATGCTTTTTAACGTCACCCACATCTGAACAAAGGTAGAGGGTTAAATCAGTGAATCTCCTGGTATTTGACATGATAATAGTCCCACAGAGGATGCATTCATAAAAACAGTTTAGAAAGCTGTTGGCCAAACTACTGACAGAAGAAAGACTTGTTTAACCTGTCACTGTTGACAAAAGTAATTTCAGAGCAGTGTAGCGTATAGTCGGGAGGGGTGACTGTATAATAAATAAGCAAAGGTTAGGCTTGTCATCCATAAAGATTACTTTGAATCACACTGTAGATTTTAAACAATGGTTTAACAATGATATTTTTTGCAGAGCTGTGGTCTAGTTAAAAAGGTACAAACTGTTTTTTGGATGACTCCATTTTCCATATTAGACCCGTAGCTCTAGCTTGCAAACAAGTTCTGACCCACAACTGAAAAAAGTATCACATTTCTGTCAAAAATATTACGAGTACATAGTAAATAGGGCTTGTAAGATTTTTTGCAAACACTTATTAAAGCTTTAACAGCAATTAAACAAACAATACTGTACTTTAAAAGTATGGGAAAGCATAAAAGCAAATTAAAATTAGAACTCACAAACATGCAATTAACTGTTATACTGAGTAATATCAATCCCGGGACTCAAAGAGTTAATATATATCATGAAACCAGATGATTGATTGCTAGCCCGATTGGCAAATGTTACTTTTTGGCACAAATTCATTCTTAGCCTCCGATTGCAGATTACGTGTAACTTCCATGTTTTACTGACATCATGATGATAGTCTCATTTACTACAATTAAAAGGCAGGATTTACAAGTTGATCCTTGAGGTCGGAATTTGCGAGCATCTACACATTTATAGAAAAAAACACCTGTAGCCAAATTTGTGAGTTTGAAGCATTTGCAAGTAGCTAATAGAATATAGCCCAATATCATCTGCACCAATTAGCGTTTATGCAGTTTATACTACTATAGTCAGACCAGGGCTGCTCTTTAGGTTTTCCATCCACTGGACTTGACATTTCTGATATAGAAAGAACCGGTGTGGCTCTGTTTAGTTGGGCAATGACAGACAAAGGGATATTGTTAGGTACAAACGTCCAAGTATTTCACCTACACTGTACTCCTGCTACACAATCTCTTGTTCAACACAGAGTACTAGGTGAGAAGCTGCTCTACCCAAATCATTACTGAGATATTCACTGTTGATTGTGTGGCTCCTTTATGCTAATGTGTGGTTCAGTACTCGAATGCTTGATAGGAGTGATGGAGATGATCTAACAGCATAATACATTATTTTTGCCACCATAGAGACAGATAAGTAGACTGTAATCCTAATTAGCACATCACAATAGCTAATTAATATTCAGGAGTTACTCATCAGTATAATAATACAGCATAAACAAAGCTGGTTATTTCACTTAATATTGACTTGTACAATACATTGCTAGGTTTTCATTCTCTTTAAGAATAACTTAAAGAATAATTTAAAGGAACAATTAGATTTTATGGTGACTGATTCTCTTTATACGTATTTCTAATACTAGATAGATAACATATGTTCAATGTTGAATACTATTTTTATTACAACTCTGCAAATCTGTCCATATTTACAAATTTATAATTCTGACAGAGAAGGAAAATAAGTACTGCACTGAAGGCCTTATTCAATTGCAAGCCCACAGACTGCGTCCTACAGGCCGTATGTCTGCGGCCTTGAAATTTACTACAATTACAGAGCTATTCAATTGAAGAAGCCTGCAAGTTACGGGCCAAAAGCCTAAACAGTAAACCATGCAATGGTATGTAGGATTTCAGACCGTGAACACAATCAATTAAGCAAGGCTGTAACTACCCATTTAGAAAGAGCCAATAGAAAATGAGACTGTCATCATTGTCAGTAAAACATGGAGGTTACATGTCAATCAATTAGCGTTTAGGCGTCTGACATGCGATGGGGCTCGCAAGTACTAGTGGACAACCACCTAGGTAACAGCGCTCAATGCCAAGCAGCAGCTGCAAAGGCAAGTAAAATATTAGCATGTATTAAGAAGGGTATAGAAGCCAGGGAAGTAGATATAATTCTACCACTATACAAATCCCTAGTACGCCCTCATTTGGAATATGGAGTACAATTTTGGGCACCACTTCATAAAAAGGACATTTTAGAGCTGGAAAAAGTACAGAGAAGGGCTACAAAACTAGAGTAATGGAGGGGCTAAGTTATGAAGAAAGACTAACCAAATTAAACTTATTTTCGCTAGAAAAAAGGCATCTACGAGGGGATATGATTACCTTATTTAAATACATCCAGGGTCAATATAAGGCTTTGTCAAGTGAACTTTTTGTAGCAAGAGATTTTCAACTGACAAGAGGACATCCTTTGAGGTTAGAGGAAAAAAGATTTCACCTTAAACAAAGAAAAAGTTCTTCACGGTTAGGGTAGTTAAACTGTGGAATTCTCTACCAAAGGAGGTGGTAACAGCGAATTCGGTAGACAACTTCAAAAAGGGGTTAGATATATTTTTGAATAAAGAGGGCATTCAAGGTTATCCTAGATAACTAGCGAAGGAATATTGATCCAGGGAGAAATTTGTTCGCCAGTTTCTGGGGTCAGGAAGGAATTTTGCTTTTTTTCCCCTTATGAGACAATTGGCAAAGTTTCAATGTTTTTTTTTTTTTCTGTTTGCCTTCCTCTGGATCAATTAACAATTAATAATAAATAGTCCACATATTAAAAAGATCAATAGAGATCTAAAAAGGTTGAACTTGATGGACTAACTCTTTATTCATCCTCCAATACTATACTATTAATAATTATTAAACAACAAATTCATTAATAACTAATCCGCATATTGCAGATCAGAGGAGATCTTAACAGGTTGAACTTAATGGACTGAAAGTCTTTTTTCAACCTTAATTACTATGGGCCTCATTCTATTAGCGGCCGCAGCCGCTGCGGGGCCGCAAGGACCGGCCGCAAGCTATTCGGCTATTCTATTCCCTTACGGCTGGGGGCTCCGGCAGGCTTGCGGCCGGTGCCTTGCTATCTCTTGCGGCCGCTCGCGCCAGAGGAAAGCCTTTGATCTAAAACGGCCGCAAGAGTTTCGGCCGTAAGAAATTCCTATTTGCAATTCAATTGCTCCGGGAAACCTCTCTGCAAGGCTAAAAACGAGCCGCAGCTTACTTGCAGGAAAGAGGTCCCGCTAGCACCAATTAAGCACATAAAATAGCCCAAATAAAGCCATCCTGCACTTTGAGAAGACTATAAAGGGATTTTAGGTAGCACATAATTATCCTATACTCAAATCCGTAAAATATTTTATTTTTAATATCCGTAAAATATCCATGTAAAAAGTCCAGAGTGCTTGGAGCACCTCAGACACACCCACGCCGCAGCCGGAAAATAAACAGTTAATTTGAACTCGGGTTTGGGCTGATGTGGAAGCTTGAGAGTGGGTTACTTTTAATCCTCATGTCCCCCAATATGATCCCTAGCATTTACAGAGCTGTACAGTGCAGGCTTGAATTTATTTTTGCGTTTTTAGATTTCACAGCTTACGGCCGGCCGCATATCTTGAAACCGGCCGTAAGCTGTGAAATCTAAAAACGCAAAAATAAATTCAAGCCTGCACTGTACAGCTCTGGAGGAGATCCTTGCGGGGCCGTATAATAGAATCGCGAGTTAACAGAACCCCCGCAAGGAATCGCAGCCTTACGGACGATTTACGGCCGGTAATAGAATGAGGCCCTATGTAACTATGTAAGACTGCAAAATACAAAATAATAAAAAAGAATGAAGTAAATGCTCTAGTCCATGTGGGTGGCCTGATATGTATTAACTCCTTGATTCCCGAGATAGAACACCGAAATGAAACATAAAGAAAAATATTTTCTAGTGCAGATTTGCGAGCTTGAGACTGTAATGCAATTAATTATAATGTCTTTCATTGCTTTCCCCGTCTTTAAAAGTGCAGTATTTATTTTGTATTTGCATTTACAGTGCTATGAACAGGGGTTTAACCCCCTTGCGAGTCCTATCAGGTTCCCGTAGACTTTTCTTCTACATTTGACATTTATGGGTGTGAAAACATTTGCGGGCTTGATGAATTGTAGCAATTGAAAAGCGATTTGCGATTGTAACTCTTGCGTCTTGACAGATCAAAGGCGTAGATGGGGTGTAAGTTACGATTGTAATAACCACAGGGATTTTCAGCCCATAACCCGTAGATTGTTTCCGGCTCGCAAAAAGACACCAATTAAATAGCAAGTTAGTTTACAGGCTCCATTATGGGCTCCCATAAGCTACAATCTCTCAATGAGGCCCTGAGTGTTAAACTATTTCAAATTACTTGCTTAGTTACTAATATTGAGATGAAACAGCTATCATACAGGTTGGCATTAGAAGGCCATAAATGGAAAATAATACTTTACCACAAATTGCAGTGAAGAACTTCAAGAGCCCTCTTTATGGTATTTATAAGGATATCTTGCAATGGACCTGTAGTAATTGCAATTGCACATATGCTTTAATCAACATTGAACAGAAATCACTAAATGCGGGGGTAACTTAAAATACATAGAACTGGATATTCACGGTGAGTTACATACAAAATGTTATTAATATGTTATAACACTTGCTGAACATCCACTGATTTCTATTTTAGGAACAGCAAGTTATTTTATAGTTATAATATTTATATATATATTTCTATACAGGCTGTCCCCGGGTTAAGGCTGAGATATGTTCCTTAGAACTTCTTTAAATCAGATTTTGTACGTAACTTGGACCCCTGAATAATAGTAATAATTATTAAAAAGCCAGTAGATTCTACATGTATATTTGGGTTATTTCCCAAAAAGTTTTTGGCCAGCAGTAAAATTCTAGAAGCCTTGTCCATTTACTTCTGGGATTTGTCTAGTTGACTGGATCATCCATCACTTATCCAACACTGTCACCTGAAGCCTAGCAAAGTGCCCATTACAATTTTTATATATTCCACCCACGCATGTTGTCTGTTCTTAATCTTTTATCTAAATATATGATTACTCACAAGTCAGTGGCCATTTAATAACAGAATAAAATTAAATACCAAGGGCCTCATTCTATTATCGGCCGTAGGAGATGCGGGGCCGCAAGCTATTTGCCTATTCTATTCCCTTCCGGCCGGGGATTCCGGCAGGCTTGCGGTCGGCGCCTTGTTATCCCTTGACGCACGCGCCGGAGGAAAGCCTTTGATCTTAAACGTCCGCAAGAGTTTCGGCCGTAAGAAAATCCTGGTTGCTATTCTATTGCTCCGGGAAACCTCTCTGCAAGGCTAAAAGCGAGCCGCAGCTTACTTGCAGCAAAAAGGTCCCGCTAGCACCAATTAAGCACATTTTAAAGCCATAATAAAGCCATCCTGCACTCTTATGAGACTATAAAGTGATTGTAGGTGTTAGCATTCATAGCACAACATTCCCCTACACTCAAATCCGTAAATATATATTTTTTTAATTTATGTCACATATCCATGTAAAAAGTCCAGAGGGCTTGAAGCACCTCAGACCCCCCCCCCCCCCCACGCTGCGGCCGGAAAATAAACAGTTAATGTAATCTCGGATTTGGGCTGATGTGCAAGCTTGAGAGGGGGTTGCTATTAAGCCTCATGTCCCCCATAATGATCCCTAGCATTTACAGAGCTTTACAGTGCTGTCTTGAATTTATTTTTGCATTTAAAGATTTCTGACCCTACGGCCGATTGCAAGATATACAGCCGACCGTAAGGGGATATCCTTGCGGCTCCGTATAATTGAATTGCAAGGTAACGGGAGCCCCGCAAGGAATCGCAGCTTTGCGGCCGATTTACGGCCGATAATAGAATGAGGCCCCAAGAGTATTGTTTACTAAGGTAGTATAATAATAATAGTGGTGATAAGTTGAAATGACCCTCCCAAGAAACTTGAAAATAATCCCTGCATGCAATTCTCAACAGCTAACACATAACTCTATATTATTATTTTGTCTTTTATCTGAATATTGTTGGATTATTCAACAGTTAGATAATCTAGCTGTTAGATAATCCAACGATACCCGTGTAAAAGACAAAATAATCATGTAGAGCTACGTGGTATAGTATTCAGAATGTATTTGTGTTTTTCATTGGGGGGGCAATGGCTACCCATCACTGCTATTATTTTACTACCTATCTAGTAAGCCTAGTTATTATTTTTCTTTTATTGCATGGGCAGTATGTTATAACATAATACATTTTGGTGTATAGCATGTCCAAATGAAAACTGTACAGGCTAGCATCCAGATATTTTGCAATACTTATTTGTGCAATTCTATTAAAGCAAAAAAAAAAAAAAAAAGCCCAAGAACGATTTTTTTGTTTACATTCATTTTCATTCTTGAAGGATTAATACTCTGAAAAAAACAGCAGTGTTCCTTTTATACCTTAATAAGGATACCACTGACTTGGTTTTATAGATATTATCAAAAGATAAAATGAAAGTGATTTTCAGCAATATGGTCTCTTGGATCCTTGTCATAGCGCAAATATGCTAAGTAATGAGGCTCTGGCTGTTTTCAAGAGGCTCTCATCTTCAAAAATAATGTGCTTGAAATGTTATCGTCTCTGCATTAGAGCTCTCACCCCCTCCCATGGAGTTGAACAGTAAGTAGAGGGAAGGTTGCTGGGCTACAGTTACACTATGGGGACAGAAGCAGGGCATAAAGGCCAACATTATTAAATTAAATTACCAAAATAGAAGCAGCACTAAGATATAGTAAAAAAGAAAGAATTAAACAGCCATTGATGTCCCATATTGTGCAAAGTGAGGAGCTAGAGGGGGGGAAAAGAGACACAGGGGAGGGAGAAAGGGGAGGAGGTGGAAAGAGACACAGGAGTGGGAGAAAGGGGAGGAGGTGGAAAGAGACACAGGAGTAGGGAAATTGACACAGGGGAGGGGGGAGGGGGGAAGAGACACAGGGGAAAGATACACAGAGGAGGAAAAAGGGGGGAAAGACAGAGGGAGAAAGAGACACAGGGGAGGGAGGAGGGGGAAAGAGACAGGGGAAAGGGGGAAAGAGACACAAGAGGGAAAAGGGGGAAGAGACAGAGGAGAAAAGGGACACAGGGGAGTGAGGAGGAGGGGAAGAGACACAGGAGAGAGAGGGGGAGAGACACAGGGGAGGGAGAATGGGGAAAGGGACAAAGGGGAGGGAAGAGGTTGAAAGAGACATGGGAGGGAGGAGGGGGGAAATTGACACAGGGGAGGGAGGAGGGGGGAAGAGACAAAGGGGGAAAGAGACACAGGGGACAGAGACACAGAGGAGGAAAAAGGGGGGAGAGACAGAGGGCGAAAGAGACACAGTGGAGGGAGGAGGGGGAAAGAGACAGGGGAAAGAGACACGGGAGGGAAAAGGGGGGAAAGACAAAGGAGAAAAGAGACACAGGGGAGGGAGAGGGGGGAGAGACACAGGGGAGGGAGAGGGGGGGAAGAGACACAAGGGAGGGAGATGGGGAGAGACAAAGAGGAGGGAGAGGGGGAAGAGACACAAGGGAGCAAGAGGGGGAAAGAGACACAGGGGAGGGAGAGGGGGGGAGAGACACAGTGGAGGGAGGAGGGGGAGACACATATAATATTATACCGTCATTTATGACGGGTAAACTACTAGTATATATATATATATATATATATATATATATACTGAAGAAAAAAGAAGGGAAAGACTCCGATAGCAGCACTCTCATTGTACTGTGTAGTGTTAGCTAGATTTGGTATTTAAAATAAAAACACATCCTTATTACTTCTCTTAAAAGAAAACAAAAAATGTATTAAAATAAATCATACAAAAAAATAATTAGGTAGGCAGTGAAGGCCCATAGTAGTTTTCTAAGAGGCACTTTAGAAACAAAATGTATTTCAATCACTGTATAATAATATATAATAATAATATTATTATACATTTTATAATAATCTCTGTAAACAACACAACCAAGCATACCCTTATGCAATGTCTAGACTTCCTCTTATTTATTTAACTTGATCTGTTTATGGTTTTGTGACCAAACCTTAAAATGAAAACAGATTATCATTTGGATTTTACATATTATATAAATATCAGGAGCCTCATTCAATAGAGCAATTGTAAGTTACAGTAGCCCTTAATGGAGGCCATATGTTATATGGCTATTCAATTGGCATATTTTTGTGAGCCGCAAACAGTCTACGGGTTACAGACATGAAATCCTTGCAGGGTAACTTACACCCCATCTAGGCCTTTGATCTTTCACGTTGTCAAGAGTTACAATGGCTAAAACTGCAAATCGCTATTCAATTGCTACAATTCCTCAAAACCCCAAATGTTTTCACACCCGTAAACTGAAAATGTAGAAGAAAGAACTAGAGAGGAAGTGCAAAGGGGTTAAAGACATATCCATGGCACTGTAAAAGCAAAACAAAAATCAATGCTGCACTGCAAATGATGGGGGAAGCGATGAAAGACATTAGATTGCACAACAGTCTCAAGCTTGCAAACCGGCAATAAAAAATGATTTAATCGGGAATTAATAGTTAATACATATCAGGCCACCCACATGGACTAGAACAGTTTCAGTATTCATTTTTATTATTTTGTGTTTTGTGGTTCTGATCGCATATCAGACCCCTAAATACTAATTCATTACATGTGACCTCCATCTTAGACTGACGTAATGATGATGGTCTCATTTTCTATTGGCTGTTTCAAAATGGGTAGTTACTAAGTGCATTTATCTATATGTCTCGCTCTCTGTCCTGTCTCTCTCTCTCTGTCCTCTCTCTCTCTCTCTGTCCTGCCTCGCTCTCTGTCCTGTCTCGCTCTCTGTCCTGTCTCTCTCTATCTCTGTTCTGTAGCTCTCTCTATCATGTCTCTCTCTCTCTCTGTCCTGCCTCTCTCTCTCTTTCTCTCTCTCTGTATATATATATATATATATATATATATATATATATATATATATATTTATATTTAGCCTTCTCTCTCGTATAATATATAGTAACTGAAAAACTGTGTGGAGATGGATTCACTATGTTTCACTCTTCAATCCAAAAACGATTTTAATATGGTCCTTGTATAGTATATGTCTGCCTTCGTAACACAGCTTTAGAGCATAACACAGGATTGATATGCATGAGTAGGTAACCTACACACATACAGTGCTGTTTCGGTCATTTGAATATCAACAGTGTGGGGCTGGTTTCTACTGGTTTCTGACTCATACCAAACAATTTGTTAAAAAGCTACTATATATATATATATATATATATATATATATATATATATATATATATATATATATACTAGCGACTTGCCCGTCAACGGGTTTGAAATTGTAAGGCTAGCATTGCTGTTTGCCACACAATGTGAAGCTTTTGTTCCTCTGAGTACCTTCGGCGCTCAGTCAGAGTACTGCAGTATATAGTGACAAACGTTTTATTTAGCGATGAGCTTTTGAGAAGTTTGACCTCTTTTGCCCAATATAAAAGTTATCACCGTATATAGCAATATTCTGCTTATCCATCTAGATTACTGGACATTCAAGGCAACTCTACTCTCTATATATTTTGTTTCATATTTGTTTAGCAGTCAGACAGTTTAGATATAATTCTGCACGGGCCTTTGCCTCTCCTTACTGATAGAATAATTGCTTGTGTTTTAATATCAATGTATAAATAATAACAGGAAAAGGATGCAATTCATTTCTAATCAATATATATTACTTACAGGCCCCAATGTAACTATTCCTGAAAATTACATAAAATAAATTACAAAAATGTAATTTATCGGACTTGATCATAAAATGTAATCATTTCAGGATATGTAAAATGCTGCTTGGTGCTTTCTACTGCTCCTAGGACTCTCCCATTGCATTCCTGTCACTATCAATTTATACATAAAGTACTGTTTTTAAACTGTGTAATACTTGTGAAGTGATTACATTTGAGTCAGTTTTATTTATTATTTAAATATTTACATTTTTTAAGAACATATGGCCCTATGCTAATTGGATAGTGTAAACTGCAGTATAGCCGTAAATCGACTGCGGGAGCTTATTTCCTCTTGTTACACCTTGATGTTAATCTTTTACTTCCCCACATTACAGCACTCAGCCCACATCCGTAAATCATTCCTTTGCAGCAAGAGATTTTAGTGTATCCAAACCAAGCTTTACGGATGAAAAATAGCTTTAGTAGCCAATATAAAACGAGAATGTCAGGATTATTATAATGAGTGAGAACAAGTGCTGTAACTGTGGCAAGGAACCTTAATATATATATTATCTTTTAAATAATTTTATTTTACGACATTATGTATATTTTACAATTGTATTTTTAGCTCATATATATAAAAAAAGTTTATTTTGTGTTTTATATATATATATATATATATATATATATATATATATATATATAGACATTGCATTAGAGCATTTGTACCTAGGCAACATGGTTTCCTGATGTGTATTAACCACATGAGTACTGGGTTGTGTGTTACCCAGGAAGTTGTCTAATAAACGGACATTATCATCATTTATAATAACACATATGTTGATAATGCCCTGTTAAGTGTCAAATTATGTTGAAATGTCATCCTTTTTAAGTGATTTATGGTGCTATAATATCAATTTAACTGCTACTGCGGCACTCAGCAATAGTTTTAAAAGCCTCTGCGAGCTGTCTTTGGGGTACATATAATATTTTCTTAATTTTTTGCAGTTATGGCATTTCCTTGGCTTGCAAGTGATCCGTAGAATCGTATTAGTATAGCAAGTCTTACAGAGTAACTCGTACGTTTTTAGCCCTGCTAAAATCAATGGAGATTTTTGCCGTGCTTTGTTGTGCCTCTTTCACTCGTAGCAGTTCTCTCTCAATATTTTAAGGATCGGGGAATAGCATAGCTAGGTAGGATTTTCTGTGCTACTACGGCATTCATAATTGCTATTGCAGGGACCAAAATATATTTTATCTTCACACATTAAATGGCCACTGAAATAAAAAAAACTGCCCTGCTCCATCACATAGAGCAGTTGTATTCAAACAGATAATGTATGCAAATTGTTTTACTTGATGCTCTTTTATAGTTTAAAAATAGTTTTAAAATGCTACCGTGATAACAGAGGAGTCTGCGCTGCAACAAACATTGAGCCTTTAGGCACATTCCTTGAGATCCTAAATGAAGCACCAGTTACAAGCTATATATTTGTAATGTCTAAAGCACCCAACTCAATAAGTTTACCTTTTGGTTGCAGTAATAGGAGTTGTATTGCTATCTGCAGTGCAATTGTGATTGTAGGTCTTTGCTGAACCTGCAGACACTCTGGGCCCAATTCAATTGCCCAATTCATACATTTATACACACTTAAAATCTTAATATTGCTACATATTTGGCAAATATTACATATTGGCACTAATGAATTATTAAATCAATAGAATGCATATAAACTTTTTATTTTAAAAAAAAAAACACAAGAAGCCAAATATATGAGTTAAAGGCATTTGCAAGTAGCTAATAGAATAAGTCTAAATGTCTGTAGAAAGTTAGGCAGTTGTAGCAATAACTAGGTTATATAAAACTTTCATAAACTAGTGAAATATGCATCAATGGTAAAAACGTTAATGTTTTTAGTTGATTTTCACTCTTCTGGTTGATGATGTAGAGCATTGATGATTTCTATGGCTATTTTAGGCCCTTGTTCTACAGAGAAGCACAAAAACGTCCAATGAGGGTCATTCTAATCAGCCCTGTTAAAATTCATGACCATTATGACATTAACCATAACAATGTAATGGGTGCTATTTAATCACAGCTTCACTTTAGTTAAAGGTATGTAGAAGTTTCCTGGGTTTCAAATGTTTCCTAAAAAACAGCCACTGTTAGTAGAAAAATATGTATTATATTGAAAAGTTTAATGTTCTTACATATTTATATGCTGGGTACTGCTATCTGGATTTGCACACCCTGGGCACTTACATAACAGTGTACCCGGCTGCAGAGCATCTGGGTACACGTCGTGACCTCCAGAGGAAGTGCTGCCAGTCACATGATTGGTGGGGTCACAGCTGACATTTTAAACAAGGAGACAATAACAGAGAAATAAACACCAGCTGCAGTAATGCAGGGAACAGACAACCTGCAAGTGTAATCTAGTGTGAATGTGCTGCACAGATTGGCACATGTATTTTCATGTAAGAGTCTGACTACATAACCCAGGCTGCTTTGCAGCACAGACAGCAACCCAGGATTATGATTTAAATGTTTCAGCCTCTGCTTCCTTTTTTGAAATGAAGGCTAATTTGCCCTGGGTTTGGAGAGGGTATTGACCCTAATTTTCAGCTGTCAAAAATTACAAGGCATTTTGCTAACTTCAAGGTAATTGTTTAAATGTTTATTTTGGTATTTTTTCATGCAAATTATTTTACTACTACTGATTTTCCTTTATCAGATGCACTCATAATCCAGCAAATTTAGGCATGCCTTTAACATACTGTTAAAATGACTCTGTTTAGTCATCATAAAATTTTATAAATTAGCCAAAGTAGATAATAACAGCTAAATAAACATTGAAAACACAGAATAAGATTCACTAACTAGAGTGCTATGTTAAAAGCATAGAATCGTAGAAATATACATTTTGTGGCAGATACAAACTAAAAGACGCATCTAGTATACCCATTCCATCTACAGATTGGTTGGCTACACTTACATTAAAACCTACCTAAAACCATACCCTCTCAACCTTTCCTCTTAAAATCACCACTGTATTTTAAGAAAAAACTAACGTCTGTGAGGCATGTAACAAATTAACAATATTTTCAGCTGTGAACATAAAATATTTTTGCATGTAGAAAGTTTTAATCTAGTCTGATTTATGTATTTACCAATAGTGTGGAGCCTGATGACAAAAGTGGGCATGCCAAAGTATTATGGATGCTTCCAGAGACCAGCAGAGGTATCCCATTCTTTTCAGTTAAATTATGCATTTATACACATATATGTGCCAAAAAAAAAAAAAAAAATATATATATATATATATATATATATATATATATATATATATATATATATATATATATATTATACTAGCGTATTGCCCGTCAAAAAATTACGGCAATGAGATGTGTATGTTTGGAAAGTTGTTTAGTTATTAATATACATATGGAATTGTAAGGTAGCTAATGTTGTTTTATGTGTACTACTGAAATACTGTATATAATACAAATTACTATAAATGAATATACTTTACCTATTTTGAAGCATTGTGTTGAAGAGCTGGCAATCTGTGTTGATGTTGCTGCAGCATTAGTGGTGTGGAGGTGCTGTGTAAGCGTGATGAACGTGTGCAGTGTAATAGTGTGCGTGCGCGAGGCGAAACCGTTAACGTAGCTGTGTACTTCCACATTATCGTAAAATGGCGGGTAATGTGTGGTATGCGTCTTAGCGGATCATCCGTACGTCGTTTAATGGCGGGTAATGTGTGGTATGCATCTTAGCGGATTATCCGTACGTGTTTTCTGTGGTTATATTGCTGTAGCCTCGTTTTGTTTTGTTCGGCAGCCATTTTTTCTGTTGCTTCGAGAATTTTTTATTGTCTTTTATTTTGAGCTAAATGAAGCTGTAACTTTGTTTTTTGAGGCCGTGGATGCTCCCTCTTGCTGTCGGTAAGCTTTTTATGTATGTGCTGTGTTGATTTATTGTGTTTGCCTTTTTTTTCATGTTCGCAAGTTGCGGCCGTATTTTTTTGCTATGGTTTAACGGCTCGCCTCGCTACGCGAGGCTCGCCTGCAATGAGTGCCTGCGGCACTCATTGCTCATCGCTAAGCCTGCTAAAGTACTACGGTTTAACGGTAAATATGGTAAAACGGTAAAATGACGGTCACTAAAAGTTAAATGTTGTGAAATTTGTTTGCCACACAACATGACTCAGCTATATTTGTCCCTTTTTTTTCTTAAAATAAGTACACATTTTTTTTTTAACTTTTTTTTTTTTTTTTTACTTTCAACTTATATTTCATCAAATGCGTTGTTTTAGGCGTGAAATCCGATGTTGCGCGAGGCAAAGGCGTTAAATCTGTGTTAATGAGTAAATCTGTAATTGCGTTTCGTAAAATGTACTCGCTACTGTCTTTTTTTACTCATTGTGCGATTAATGCGCATCCTTTGTCTCGTTGTTTTTCGAGCACATACGTCTGTGACTGTGTTTTACGCAGTTCGTAGTAGTATAGCCTCGTTTTCATTTTTTTCGGCGGCCATTTTTTTCTCGCTTAGCCGATTTTCGATCTTTGTAACTTGTCTAAATCAATGTAAATTGGAGTTCCAACTCACTCCCAGACGTCCTGCCTGGTTCCCCATGCTGTAAGTGACCTTTTTTTTATTTTTTTGTGTGTATTTAGTGTTTTTTTTATTGTTTTGGTTCCGCCGCTTATCTTGTAATTTTTTTCATTTTGTATTTTTTTTCTAAGTCCTGCGTCTTGTGTAAAAAATTGCTATGGTATAACGGCTCGCCTCGCTCATTGCCAAAGTGCTACGGTTTAACGTAACGGCTCGCCTCGCTACGCGAGTCTCGCCTGCAATGAGCGCCGCAAAGTGCTACAATTTAACGGCTCGCCTCGCTGCACGAGGCTCGCCGGGCGATGAGCGCCTGCGACGCTCATCGCAAAGTCGTACGATCGGCAAAGTGGTACGGTTTAACGGCGCTCCTGCAGCGCTCATCACTAAGTCGTACGCACTATGCAACACAGCGTGACAACGAATGGACAATTATAATATGTGATATCCATCAATGAAAGATTTAGTTATCATGCAGAAAATTGGTAACACTACCTACTAATGCCAATTTCTCAAGCATATTAGCTTCCCTCTTTTACTAGCTGAAACACTGGGAAGAATGCACACCTTAGTGCAACAAACTATTAGTTGACTACATGCCACACTTAAAGAAGGAAGTATTGATTCAGACTTGGTTATGCCATGCAGGGGTGAACCACTGGAATGTGCCCACACACACAGAGAAAAAATTAACCAACTGTTTCCCATGACATTTTTTATATGTTAGTCATGCCAAAAGCACTGGAAATATTTGAGTCTAAGAGCATAATTAGTTAAATAAAAGGTAAATTTTTTATAGTTAAAAAAATATGTTGTGCTTGTGCTGGACACTGGAGACAGCCATGATACTTTAGGAGAAAGTGAAACTGTGAAAGTATTGTTCTTTGCTCTGGGAATTGGGCAGGTGTCAGATCCTTAAAGCTCTAAAAATGAACAGATCCCCACCCCCTTTCACCATGTTCTCCTCCACTAATAGGTAAGAGAGCAGCAAAACTTGATTTGTTCTCAGCCTTGTCCTAAATTCAGGACAGTCCTATGATTTTTCCTTAAACAAACTATCAGCCTTATTAAATTGTGATTTGGCCAATTGAATAGGGCTCTATATAAGCACATAGCATATTTTTTTCCAAAGGTTTTTAGTTAGTGAACTTCTACCCAAAAGCAAGGTCTTCACTAACTAAAAACTTCTGTAAAAAAATATGCTCTGTGCTTATATAGAGCCCTATTCAATTGGCCGAATAGCAATTTTATAAGGCTGTATATCTCCAACTATGGAGGCAATTTTTAATGGATCGCTATAGATCAACACATACACACGTTTGTGAATTATGTAACAAAGAATATTAGTAGCTGTAAGCCAGGAAAAAAAACATTTTTAGAAAGAAAATATATTTTTGAAGAATCTTTTTATGTATAGAGGAATACATGGTATATTTGTTTCATCACTTCCTGAGAAGGAAGCATGAAGCTGTGTGTTGTTTTTTTTTTTTTTTGTCTATCAGTGGAGGGAGCAGTGGATGAGGAAGAAAAAGAGGCGATGAGGATCTGTTAGTTGGATCTTATAGAATTTGACCCATACCCCTTCTCCTATGATTAGAAGGCAAGCTTGCATCAATAGATACATTTCATGTTCTCCTGAGATATATAAGCGCCCCACTCACATGCACAATCTCACCAAAGTGTCATGGATGTATTCAAGGTCCAGCATAGACACCAATTTTATTTTTTTTCTAGTTAGAAACTAGTTTGTGGTTTTTCCTTGCATAATTACAATCTTATATACAAATATTTCAAACATTATATGTTTTTAATTGTACATTAGCCCTTTTAAGGGGCAGCAAAAAAATTGCTAGGACTTTTCAATATATAGGTATACCGCACTTAGCGCTACCCCGCATTTGGCTGATTCACTATAGCGCTGTTTTTGTGTCTGATACTCGCTGAGTGCTAAACCCTGCTATAGCGCTATTTTTTGACCGCGGATCCCTGTTTAACGCTCTGCTTCACGATATCGCTCTTTTTTTCCTAGCAGGACCAAGTTTAAGGAAATCAACAGCGTCACAGCGTTAAGAGGGGCAGAGTGAGAGAAAGAGAAACCAGAGAGACAAAAAGAGAGACAGTAAAATCCTACTTGCAAGATCCATTGGCAAGGTACAGAATACTTTCTTTGTTCCCTTGTTTTTAATAATGTGATTTTTAATTATTTGTTAATTATTGTCGAAAGGAGAGCGGCAGGTGGATATTGGGGCAGATCTCCATTTGCCAACCTGCACCATCCTGAAAAACAAGGGCAAGATTCGCACTTCATCGACTAGCAGCACTGCTTCTTCAGGGAAGAAGATCATCCGCTCCAGGTGCTATACCCTTGAGGAGATCGAGAAGAGGCTGTCCATCTGGATAGATGATGAACTGGAGCGTAATATGCCTCTCAGCCAGGTCATCTTAATGGAGAAGGCAAAGAGCATATAGGCCCACATCCAGAGCCAAAATCCAGATGTAACTGAGAGCTTTGCAGCAAATGGAGGTTGGTTTGACTGCTTCAAAAAAAGGTACAACCTCTAGAACATTAAGATCAACAGTGAAGCGGCAAGTGTGGCCTTTCCAGACTCTTTCAAGGACGTGGTAAAAAGAAACAAGTGTCCACCGGAGCTTGTCTTCAATGTGGTTGAGACCGGCCTCTTCTGCAAGCGGATGCCATTTGCATCTCCAGGGAACAGAAGAGAGCAACGGGCTTTAAAGCGGCCAAAGACAGGTTGACCCTTCTTGTGGGCGGGAACGCCAGAGGTGACTTCCGTATAAAGCCATTGCTGGTCTACCACTCCAAGACACCAAGGGCAATGAAGAGCACAAGCAAGTCCAGATTGCCAGTAATTTGGCAGTTCAATAGGAAGGTGCAAAGGACTGGAGAAGAAAGCGCTGCTCATCATGGACAATGCTCCAAGCCACCCTACTAACTTGTCTTAACTGTCCCACCTGCATCCCTGTGGAGATCCTGTTCCTGCTGCCCAACACAACGTCGCTCATCCAGCCTATGGACCAGGGGATGATTGCCACCTTTAAGGCCTACTATCTCCATTGCACATTATGCCAGCTGATTGGCCAGACGGACCGCGGGGACAAGCAATCAATGTTGGCTTCTGGAAGAAGTACAACATCATGGAGTCACCAACATTGATCTGTCCTGGAAGGAGGTGACACAGCAATGCCTCAAGGCTGTGTGGAGGAAGATCTGGCCAGAGCTGTGTGAGGATGTGCAACCGCAAGAGCCCATCATAGCAGAGATAGTGGACCTTGTGATCATGGCTTTACTGGGAGCCACAGATGCCCGGGGCATTAGACATTTAGTCCAGGCTTTGGGTGAGAGCCTCACCAATGTGGACCTGGAACAACTTGCTGAACAGGGTACAGAGGAATCTCGAGGAATCTCAGGACACCCGTGCCTGCCTCAGAAAGAACTGTCCTCTGAGCTCCTAAGCAGGCCATTGCATCAGGTCAATGACCAAATGGATAACCTGATGGCCAAAGATCCTGATGCAGCTAGGAGCTGGAATGCAAAGCGCATTGTGCTGAGAGGGGAGTCTTGCTTCCATCATTTGCTGGATAGCTGCAGGAAGCAAAGACAATTGACCCCTAACCAGTTTGTGGCCAAGAAACCAAGGCAAGAGGATGACCCTGGAGACTCCACATCCACCACTTAAAGTGGCATTTTTTGTACTTTACTGTTTCTTTAATTTTGTACTGTTTCTTTAATTTATTGGGTGCAAAACCCTTGGTTCACAGAAAGCAAAAATGTTTCAAAATTAGATTGGTGTTGTGTCTTGTTTTCAAAACTGTCCCCCTATTCCTATCTTCCCCATGTTAAACTGCCCCATTTATTGCTGTTTCGCTTAACACTCATAGCGGTTGGAACCTATCTACAGCATTAAGCGGGGTATTCCTGTATGCATAAAAGAGGAGCAAGAAAAAGAGAAGCAAATGAGGCAGAAAATAGCATTGAAGAAAAAGAACCAAAGATAAAGAGTGACAAAAGAAGATTGGGAGACAAAAGACGATGAACTGGAAGAGAAATTTAACTCATACTTTTACTATAATAACGAAATACAGCATGTGACATCAACAATTATATATTAAATGCCCAGACATTTAACATGCATTTCATTTGCATTTTCTTCAGGTAGCTCTCAAAGTATCCAGAATATTTCCTGAGACATCGTTTGCTGAGTAGTTTGTTGTTTCATCAACTTATAGAGGCTTTGAAAATATTGTCAGTCAAGGACAAATACCCAATATGTCCCAGCACATTAAAGGTATCTTGAAGTTTCTGTGTTCTTACCTTTATCTAATCTAACGCATGCTGCTTATAACATTCTATATACAGATTTATTTATTTTGTATTGGTTTCCACACTCCCAAAGTTGCCTACATAGTTACCTGGTACTAACCAATAGAAACACTGCATTCAGGTACGGTTTTAAACCTATATAAACCTTCAAGCCAACAGCAGCCCAAGACAGAAATCCACATAGCAATGTCATGGTAAAGAAACTTGTCTGCAAACCACAGACATATATTCAATTTGAAACATATTCAGTTAAATTCTGCAGTCTGAGCTGCTCCAAGCAGGCATACAGAACCCAAAGATAAGGCACAAGACTGGCACCCTAAGCAGAGATAGAACCCAGGGATAATGCACAAGACTAAGTGTCTGCAATGAACCCACCCTGCATCTCCCAGGAATATTGCAGATCTACTCCACCAAGAGAACACAGAAAAACCCAAGGATTAGGTACAAGATTGGCAAACAGAACCCCCGAACTAGGTATCTGCAATCCAAGGAATCCACTCTGCATCTCTCAGGAATATTGCACCTCTACTCCAACAAGAGAAACACATGAATCCCCAGGGATAAGACACGCGACTGGCACTGCAAGAAGAGACAGACCCCAGGGATATTGCACAACACTGGCAAACCAAACAGAGACAGACCCCAGGGATAACACTCAAGGCTGGCAACCCAAACAGAGACAGACCCCAGGCATAACGCTCAAGACTGGCAACCTAAACAGAGACAGACCCCAGGGATAACACTCAAGACTGGCAACCCAAACAGAGACAGACCCCAGGGATAACGGTCAAGACTGGCAACCTAAACAGAGACAGGCCCCAGGGATAACGCTCAAGACTGGCAACCCAATCAGAGACAGACCCCAGGGAAAATGCTCAAGACTGGCAACCCAAACAGAGACAGACCCCAGGGATAACGGTCAAGACTGGCAACCTAAACAGAGACAGACCCCAGGCATAACACTTAAGACTGGCAACCCAAACAGAGACAGACCCCAGGGATAACGCTCAAGACTGGCAACCTAAACAGAGACAGACCCCAGGGATAAGGCTCAAGACTGGCAACCCAAACAGAGACAGACCCCAGGATATAGCTCAAGACTGGCAACCTAAACAGAGACAGACCCCAGAGATAACGCTTAACACTGGCAACCCAAACAGAGACAGACCCCAGGGATAACGCTCAAGACTGGCAACCCAAACAGAGACAGACCCCAGGGATAACGGTCAAGACTGGCAACCTAAACAGAGACAGACCCCAGGGATAACGCTTAAGACTGGCAACCTAAACAGAGACAGACCCCAGGGATAACGCTCAAGATTGGCAACCTAAACAGAGACAGACCCCAGGGATAAGGCTCAAGACTGGCAACCCAAACAGAGACAGACCCCAGGCATAACGCTCAAGACTGGCAACCTAAACAGAGACAGAGCCCAGGGATAACGCTTAAGACTGGCAACCTAAACAGAGACAGACCCCAGGGATAACGCTCAAGACTGGCAACCTAAACAGAGACAGACCCCAGGGATAACGCTCAAGACTGGCAACCCAAACAGAGACAGACTCCAGGATATAGCTCAAGACTGGCAACCTAAACAGAGACAGACCCCAGAGATAACGCTTAAGACTGGCAACCCAAACAGAGACAGACCCCAGGGATAACGCTCAAGACTGGCAACCCAAACAGAGACAGACCCCAGGGATAATGGTCAAGACTGGCAACCCAAATAGAGACAGACCCCAGGCATAACGCTCAAGACTGGCAACTCAAACAGAGACAGACCCCAGGGATAACACTCAAGACTGGCAACCTAAACAGAGACAGACCCTAGGCATAACGCTCAAGACTGGCAACCCAAACAGAGACAGACCCCAGGGATAACACTCAAGACTGGCAACCTAAACAGAGACAGACCCCAGGGATAACGCTCAAGACTGGCAACCTAAACAGAGACAGACCCCAGGGATAACGCTCAAGACTGGCAACCCAAATAGAGACAGACCCCAGGCATAACGCTCAAGACTGGCAACCTAAACAGAGACAGACCCCAGGGACAACGCTCAAGACTGGCAACCCAAACAGAGACAGACCCCAGGGATAACACTCAAGACTGGCAACCTAAACAGAGACAGACCCCAGGGATAACGCTCAAGACTGGCAACCCAAACAGAGACAGACTCCAGGATATAGCTCAAGACTGGCAACCTAAACAGAGACAGACCCCAGGTATAACACTCAAGACTGGCAACCTAAACAGAGACTGACCCTAGGGATAACGCTCAAGACTGGCAACCCAAACAGAGACAGACCCCAGGGATAACACTCAAGACTGGCAACCTAAACAGAGACAGACCCCAGGGATAACGCTCAAGACTGGCAACCCAAACAGAGACAGACCCCAGGGATAACGCTCAAGACTGGCAACCTAAACAGAGACAGACCCCAGGGATAATGCTCAAGACTGGCAACCTAAACAGAGACAGACCCCAGGGATAACGCTCAAGACTGCCAACCCAAACAGAGACAGACCCCAGGGATAATGGTCAAGACTGGCAAGCTAAACAGAGACAGACCCCAGGGATAACGCTCAAGACTGGCAACCCAGAGACAGACCCAGCAAGATCCACAAGCTATATCCAAATGAAAGTATAACAGCACTGGGCACTTGCACCCCATCCAGAGACAAATGTAAAGGAACACACTGCAGTCCCAGGGACATGGCAAAGAGCTAGGCACCTGTATAACCATATTAACCATTGACATTGCATAGGCACAGCATTAAGACTTGAACCCCAGCTATTACACACCGCCGCACTCACAGGAATACAGCAAAGTCTTAAAGACCCTAAGGAACAGTACACAGGGGCAGACATGACAGCACTGGGCATCTGCACCCCAACCTGAGCCATACAACCCAATACACTGCTCGGACTGGCGTGCGATAAACGTGAAAGGTCCCAGATAAGCTCTCTATTAAGTTTTATCAGATAAAAATCTTTGTTTTTCGCTTTAAAGGGATATCTAAGTTTGCTGGATTATGAATGCATCTGACGGAGGAGAATAAGTAGTGTATGAAAAAAAATGTTTTATGAGATGTGCTGCATACACATAAACTGCTTTTTGCCTATAGAGTGCAGAAATGTATTAATCCAACAAATTTAGATATGCCTTTAATCTTGTAGCACTAATTAAATGATATTTTGGGAGACACATGATTTTGATGACATCATACAATGTCACTATAAACACATGCAATTAATACATTTACTTTTAGAGTACAATTGGTTCAATTTAATATGAAAATTTCCATATAATAAGGTGGGAAAACAAAAAAATACTGTTATAATAATACAGGTGGCTGAATAAACTATATGGATAAAGATCAATACTCTCTCCACACGACAATTATAAAATGTCACAACAAATAAACAAAACTGTAAAGTGTAAAGACAGGAATGGAGTGGGAATATCTGCCATAAATCATAACATGCTGATGGTATGAGGCTGACATTGGATTTATGTTCTTTTTTCTCTGTGGTATTAAAGTTGCTTTAAAAAAACAGTTGTGTTATTGAGGGCTGGGCTGGGACAGATGGGCGGTGCGGAGGGTGTGAGTGCTGGAGGCAGTGAGAGTGCTGAGAGAGGCTAGTGAGGAGCTACAGACAGGAGCCAGCGACCATGGACAGTGGGGATCAAGGTGAGGCTACCTGTCCTGGGCAGTATTACTATATATCAGTATGTGACCATGTGCTGGTACTCTAACTACTGAGTAATAGCACATCTTGGATTGTATTATCTGTACACATCTGCACACTTTACTGATACCTTTGCAGTTTTCTTAAGGAGATGCATGCAGGCTATATTAGAGCACGTGTGCAGTTTAAATGCCCCTGTGCAGTTTAAATGTCCCTGTGCAGTTTAAATGCCCCTGTGCAGTTTAAATGCCCCTGTGCAGTTTAAATGCCCCTGTGCAGTCTAGTGTGTGCTTGATGCATCTGTCAGTGTACACAGTGTCTGCACTTCATCTGATGGTGCATTTGTTTTCAGTTTCACTAAAATACAGCTAAATTCACTTAGATTCCCAGATACTTTTATTATTATTATTATTATTTATTTGACCACTTAAACTTACTTTAACATAACTAGCATGTTGCTGCAGTTTCTCCTCTATTAAAGGGAAATGACAAGTCATCTCATCTCAGAATCTTTTCTTGCATGTTGTTTTCCTCTAGTTCCCCCAGCTATTCTTGTTCCTACACCTGTCCTTCTTCTTATTGGGCTCCAGCAGTAAAGACCTGCAATGTCCAGCCCAAATCCCTGCATGTGATGATGTCTGGCTGCTGCCTATAAGTGCTCCCATACTGACAGCTGCCTCTGAGGCTGTGCTGGTGTCTGGAATATTTTTGTATAGTGAGATGCCTGTATGTAATTGTGTTTGTCTTGGGTTTTTTACTGGTATATGAGTTTATTATAAACTTGTACTGGATGCAACTAAATATTAAACCAAGGCAGATAAAAAAAAAAAAAAACACCAGCATTTACGTTAATGCACTGCAAATTGGTGCATATATATATATATATATATATATATATATATATATATATGCACACACAATATGTATTTTACCAAGCAATGTATTGGAATCACATGATTCAAATTGTCCTCACTCAGAAGTGTACTAGCCTGATGTGATATACATAAAGGCATATCATACATGGATATTGCAGATCTTTAGTATTAGTGCAGATTAAGAAGAAGGGAAGAACTGGATGTCTTATGGTCTCAGACATGTATGATCTGCATAAGAAATGTACATATGTTAAGATCTAATTATTTGGCTCGGTGTATTGCATTCTCTCTGGTAATGCCTGTTGCTATGTCTCATATATACAAAGCTGTGATGGTATATTATATTAATTATAGCATATAAATGCAGAATATGGCTTCTTCGACTGAATGGACTGATGTGATTTAGTATGATGTTTCTCAAAAACAGCTTAATCTGAAGTATTACTGGAGTAACAGAGGACTAGGGCTGTAAAAAAAAAGTGGCAGCTAGCACATGCAGGAAAGGCGACTAACCGTATACTATTCATAAGGCATGTTAGTTGTATTTTACATTCTGTTGTAATTTCTGTGGGTGGTGTGTGTACAGGGCTGGAAAGATCCCAGGACCCTAGACACCTGGTTTATCAAACTTTTTTTAGGTCCTTAAAGGGCCATTTACCTAACTGTAAGTGCGCTCCATGCTGTAAGAGCACAAGATTGTATGTTAAAATCATCTATTTTTTTTTTATTACACTATAAACAGCTAAACAATCTAAAGTTGTAAGTCTAGTAAAATAGACTGTCGCATGGTGAAGACAGTGATTGCTAGCAGATTTTCCTCCAACTCAGGAATGCACTGAAAAGTTAAGCCAAAACGTACTTGTTTATGTGATTCCAGCATTCCATGCTTTGCAAAGATGGAACTGGTAAGAGTTAATTCCTTGTTTTCTTTTCTCACTACATTGAGCTGTAGCAGGTCTGTCTGGGGGCAGTCAGTGACTCATGTAAACACAGATATGATTTGATATTTCAAAACTTCTAAAAGTATTTCATCATAATTTTAGGAGATCTTTCCTGAGATGTGGTACACATTGTGGTGAATTAAGTAGGCATTTAATAAACATAGAAAAAATGCAATATAAGGTTTTTCACATGCCTATATTACATACATTTCTAAAAATATCCTAGCTGGGAGCAGTGGTGTATAGGTGATAGAGGTGTGTGTGTGTGTATATGTGTGTATATATATATATATATATATATAAATATATATATATATATATATATATATATATATATATATATATATAAACATTGTGCTATCATGCAGTCTACATTATTATTTTGTGCATAATAAAAAAAGAGCATTTTAGAAATTTGTCATAAAAATAAGCTTCATACATTATACTGTATGTTTTATAGTTATGGCTATCTGTTTTTGGTGACTTTCACTGCTGGGATAATCTGGGATTACCTGACATTATTACATGCATGCTATGTCACTGATAATACACAGTGGGTTTCCTTAACAGCCTGCTTGGCCGAAATAGAGATAAGAAAAACTGAAAACTTAAAAAGCTTGGTAGTAAAATTGAAAACGATGGTATTGTTTGGTTTGCATGATCAGCTTTAGTTTTTACACATTTTTTTGTTCTTAAAGTGTGATTTTTCTAAGCCTGCTCTGTTCATTTGTATTTTTAGACAGTTTGCCCTTGTTTAAGCAAAACTGCTGTAGTTTAAGCAAAACTGCTGTAGAATGCATCATAACCCACCTAGCAAAAAATGTTTTGCATGAAAAAATGCAAAAAATGTTTGCAGAAAAGAAAAAAAATGTGCTTGGGGTGATGTAGACACCCCCAGCAACTGAGATTTGCATATTGGATATCTCATTTTTCATGAGAGATCCAATATGCAGCACATGCGCATGTTGATTGGCTAAAGGAAAGGAAAGTGTCTGACATCATGTGACTTCCCACAGTAGGGCAGACTTCAGGTGCTAACTGAGCATGTCTGCACAATCCCCAGGCAAATAAGAAACATTGTATAAGTTATTCTAATTATCCCTGGGAATTTCGGAAGGGGGGGGGGGGTGTCAACATTGAGAGAAATCTCTTTGCAAAAGCAAGAAATTCAGCAAACTTCAGGCTAACAGTTTAACTGTTTACTTTGGAATTTTTTTATGCAAACAATTTTTTTTTTAGACCCTATAAATTCTTCTCTATCAGATGCATTAAAAAACCCAGCTCCCTTTCATATACCTTTAAGACTATGGTCTTGATCTTCTCTCGGGAACTGTGGTGCTATAAACAAAATAGGATGATCTCACAGTGATGTTTCAGATCCTTCTTGTGTTTCTGCCTAGTCAGTGGACGTCCACTTTACTGATGTGCTCATCTTGCTGTCATGTGATGTTTTCCCTTTATGACTGAAGAGCTTCGATCATGCGGATGTCTTTACTACTGACCGCGACTAAATACAATGTATATTGTAAAATAATAATCTATTAAAGCATTAGGGATTAGACCCTACTTTCTTTTTCATTCATTCTCTAATAACTATTTCCTAAATGTAATGTTCCATTACATTTTCTACAAGCATACGAGTCCACAGTGCAGTGATAAATGAGAGTGAACGCTCATTCATAGGCTGACCGGATTTGCTCACATTGCAGCAACTTAGTTTAAAGAGCCACTGAAGTTCATGTTTTCATTGATTTAAAAAGAGCACATTTTATACATTTAGAATAGTTTATTTTTTTGCATGATAAATAAATTATATTAGTTTAAAAAAATAGCATCAGAGGAACAAACAGAGAGAGGGGATACACTGGGTACTTAATGTGACTATGCATAATCTAAGACTCACAGTGATCCTATTATCTGTGTTTGTTTAGCTAGTCTCATATTCATGTAAACCAAACTCTGTGGGGGTACAATAGATATCCGCCTCCCCGCCACTGTCCCCAAGGAGGAGAAGACACTTAAGTAATTTTTTGGATCTATCCTGTTTTGTATGCACATGAAATCAACAGCGCTGACAGCTGCAGTCCCAGAAAGTAGCCGCTAGATGGTGCCGTCAGGTTTCAGGGATGGCCTATAATTATTACCCCCTCCGATGTGGGGCAACTCAATGGTGCTGAATCGACAGCGAGACCATCGCTATGTTCGGCGCGGGCACTCGGCCCTTGAGGGTTCGGGTGCACCTCTCATACCTCAAGTGTGCTTCTGTCTGCGTGCCTTATATATAATGTGCAGCAGTATTTTGAAAGCTGGCAGCGCCATCTAGCTGTTGGCGGCGGCACTGCTGCTGCTAATCTTTTGCGTAAGGGAAGAGGGAACGGACCAATTCTTCTCACTTTTCATATAAATTTATTATAGAAAATGTGTGACTCTGCCAGTGAAAGGGTTAAGGGGACCAGAGTGGATTGTGTTGCTGGCCATTTGGCCAGTGAAAGGGTTAAGGGACCTCTACGCACACACCCTAGAGAGGGGTAGTCCAGCAACACAGGAAATATTTCTGAATGTTTCACTTCTCTTCAAACCAGTGGTCGTATCCCTTGAACTGTCAGCCTACATCTTTCTAGTTTAATTTTCACTTACAGCAGCTGTTGGACACTTCTGTTTTGTTAAAAAAATATATACAATTAATCTTCAGCCTAAAAAGGGAAACTGTGTTGGTGCAATATCCTGTTTTCCTAAGCAAGGTCAGTCCAGCGACAGCAGTGTTTAAACATGAAGTTTAATCTGCCTAATTCTACACACCAGGCAACACACCCTGATTGGGGTGGCATTTTGCTCTGTAGCACAGGAGGACATCCTGGATCCTATAATAAAAGGTTAGAAGGATGAAATGCAAAGCTTGCTTACAATCCTACATGATTCTTCATCAAATGTTATAATGCCTGAGATACAGTCAACATCTTCATCAAATTTATTCTTCAACCCGGCAACTAGTAATTTTTGATGTTGTATTTTTTTTGTTTTTGTTTTTTCACCCTGTGTGAGTTTTTTTATAAATTTTTATTTTTTTTTATTTTTTTTTAGGGCATTTTGCATTATTGGTTTCATTACCTGTATTTATTTTACAAATGGTGTTTTGATCTGTGCTCCAGTAATTGTACTGCTAGTTAGTATGTCAATAAATGTCTTTAGCAGAGAACCAGAGAAACAGATATGGAGATTGGATTTGAGCACTGAGGGATGGGAGGACATATTTGGCTTGTCTATATGTGACGAAATGGTGCATGACGGGAAAGCGCTATGGACACCGGATTCAAAGCTCAAAGACAAGGCCCTCCATTCATTTCAATGTGTGAATCTTGAACTTGTCATTGCCTGTAACTTAACTTATGTATAGCGCTACGGAATATGTTGGCGCGATATAAATAAACAACAAAATTAATAATGACGTATAGCGGCATTCCTCAGTGACCAAGATTTATCTTTTAATTAAGCATTGGTCATTAATAAAAGTGATATTGATTTTAAAAACACTGTATTACATTTTAAACTTATTTTCAAAAATCTGATTCAGGTGCTGACCGTCTCCATGCACTATAATGTTAATTGAGTGAGCTAGCTCTGGTAGGTCATACTAAATTGTTAGATGCAAGTTTTATTAATACAGAGCTCTCCATTGGCTGGAGATATTGGCTGGAGATGTGCTGTGTTAAAGTTTCTAGTATTTAGACATATCTTAATCTTAAGGCAAGAACCCCTCTTTTGATAACCTTAACCAACATCATGATTGGAAACTGATACTCTAATCCAGTGACTGGCAATTTAAGAGCTGCATACATGTCTTCCAAATTCAATAGTTAGACGGCAACTATTTAAAAAACAGTAAGCGGTTTCAAATAAAGGTTCATTTTATTATTTTTTTATTTTTATTGTTTTCCCCTCAAGCAGAACGGCTTAACTCCACCTCCTCTTGCCTTGTTAGGGGGCATGGCCAGCTCTGCCTTCGTGTTGGACTATCATGGACCTTGGAAGCCGGTTCAACTATGCTCTGTTTATCTTGCTTGCAGCTGCCTCGTAGGCCCCAACCAATGGCAGTACATGAACCATCATCCCTCTTTACTGAGCATGCTCAGCCTAACCAGAAAATAGAATGGTCACACTTTTTTTTTTTGGTCCATCTTCCATTACAGCTGGCCAACTACTAGGCACAGGTAGGTGGAGTAGTAAAAAATATAAAGGTGTTCATTAAATTGCATACTGTTTTTATTAGTCTGTGCCCAACAAACAAACAAACATATGAACGTGTGAATAAAAATAGTTACTATGACATGTTCTCTGTACAGTTCTTCTTTTGGTTGGAGTCCTTCTTTTGCACCTATTTAGGGAACTACCTTACTTCACTTCCATAATAAAAAAAATTCTTTATTTTTAGCATTCTCAGGGAAATGTTAATGGAAAGTTCCTAAATATGCCAAAGAGTTTCATGACAAGAAGACGTTTTTAGGTAATTCTGCCATATGCATTTCAGAGTAACAATCTTGTGTAAATGTTGAGAGGTAAATTTTATTAACTAACTAGTTTTACCGTAGAGTATTGAAAACTGTCTAAACATTGTATTAGCCTTTTTTCTATAGTACTTATTGTTTTTGAAACTACTTTATGTTGGTGTTCAGCTCTTTGTGCTAATTTGTAGATAATTAGAATGTGAAAGTTGCTTATCTGGATAGTACAGCACAAACAACGTTGACTATCTTGAACGACTAGCACAATATACATACAGTTTTATTTTTGCTAAATATGAACAACTTTAGAAAAAACAATAACATTATTTTATGGTGACAGTGCAATTTATTTCAGAGTGTGTGTGGTTTTGTAATGTATAAGCAGAGATATTTTAGTGTTTCTAGATCCCATCCTCATAAAGCTGTAGCTGTATTTATTAGAATAGTTTAGCAAGTTAAAAAAAAATACATAATTCAGGAGTTGGCTGGAAACTGTACAGAAATTGGTGTTTCATAATCTGGAAATAAATCAGCAAGAAAGCTTTGTTTTTTCCTCCATAATAATATGCAAAAATGAAGTGAGCTCCTTTTCTGGTTCAGTCCCAAAATATACAGTAAACCTGCTTCATTGTGTGCTGATTATCCAGACCTTCGTTGCTGAAGGCGTTGCATGGTTAATCATGTGAGCTTTCCGAGTTTAGTAGACGTGTCCTAACTAAGGCTGATAAGAGGCGGGCAGACCATGCAAGGCTCTCCGCTCCTTGAAGCCTGTGTGCTTTTATATTTGCTTTGCTCTGGTGCTCATCAGTATCATTTCTCAAGTTCCCTTTTTCAGACCACAGAATCTAGAAATATTTATGGGGCTTTTTTTTGTACATACAGTTCTTGCTCTTGACAAAAGTACTTGACGGGCATTTCCATAGGTGCTGATACCATTTTCATGACATGTTTACTCCATATTTATTTTTTCTCTAAAGGGATGGGGATATTTTATTTATATATATATATATATATATATATATATATATATATATATATATATATATATATATATATATATATATATATATATATATATATAGTACGTTTGTGTTCACTTGTTTCCTGCTCAGAATTCCAAGAAATACAGTTTTTGCACTGCATTTTGGGAACCTGGGCAGGGACATGCAAATGTGCCCAAGAAAAGGCTTCACTCTTTAATTCAATATCCAAATCTGTGTTCTCCCTAGACCGATTTAAAGGGGTGACTTCCTAGTTTGTACCCAGTTGCCTCTCCTTCATGTCGCCACTCGTGGGAGTTTCTATTATCAATTTAATTTAAAAAAGGACTACTTTACTACTCTAACAGGTGCTAGATGTGCTATTTGGCTTTTAATAAAAAAATATATTCAATGATTTAAATCGGTAGTCAGTATTCATTTCAAACCTTAATTGATCAGCCTTCAGCCAAGCTGCTTGTCTCCACCCCTTAAATATTTCAGTGACCGTATAAAAAGTTTTACATAATGATAGTAGCCATTTTGAATTGTCCAGAGATTATTTTAGGCCTTGGATCGCTATGGTAACCTGCTAGCACTTTGGTTTGATTAATATCTTTTACATTGTAGCTTTTACTGATTTTGTTTTTATGTATTTTTTATAAAATGCTGTAAAATCGTGCTTCATCTCCCTGCATAATTGAAGTACAGTATGTTTACTTAATTGTCCTGTGAGCCAGAGATTTTCATTTAATAAGAGTTTATTAGATTAAGCCCACGGCCCCCAACAGGTTACTCCATATGCACTCGAAGCTCTTCAACTGCTACTCAGTAATTTTATAGCTAAGCCGTGAACATAATTATGTAATTATCTGGATTTAAATTGTAAAAGTAGGTGAACATTTCAGCAGTGTTCACATTATGTCTGACAGCTACCTTGAAAAAATGGGGAAGGGTTTGTAAATGCACTTCTATTCAATCCTACTGTTCCAAAAAAACGTGACGGTCGTCTTTCATGACCCCAGCAAGATCCATTAGGCGTTTAGATGAATAAACACACTGACCAAGTGTTTCTTGGGGAAAATTATGGGCCACAGCTTTATTAAATCAACCATAATCTAATAACCAATTAACATAATTAACGTTGTTACATCACAGCTCAATTAAACATCCCGGAGGAGGAGCCTGGCCCGGGCAGTAACCTCACGCCCTGGGCCCGTGCCCAGAGCCTCCCAGTGCTTTACTAAGCACGCCCATGAGGCAGGGCAACGCCCACTTAAGCCAGTGGGCCGGGTGACTTGCCTTCCGCCAACCAAAGTTATTCCTAACTTCCGTCCTAACCTAGGAATCCTAAATTCCTTACCCTTCTACTCTTTCCCCCTTTTCTTTCTTTTTTTTTTTTTAAACTTAAGCCACCTGAGCTGAGCTTACAAACTTTACTCCCTTCGACTATACCTTATTAATCTATCCACAATTTTTTTTTTTAAACTAACCACCAACTCAAAGGGGAGGGAGGGAGGGTATCGGCTCAATGGCCGGCGAGGAGGGAGCCCGCAAAACGGGCGGAAGTCTCTCCTCCTCCTCCTCCTCCAGCCAATCAGAAGCGCCCAGGCTCTGCCTGGTCACGCAGCACTGCGTCAGACCCGGTATGCCTGGGGCTGCCTCCGCGCCGGCCAGTAGCTTTGAATAGAAATCTTGTCTGCATCCATGGTCATACCAAGGTTAATAATGATGTTGGTTAAAAAGCAAATTGTTCCACCCAACCCCAGCAAAATTGAATATAATAATTCAACTTTAATAATGTCCCACTAGTGAAAATCGGTTAAAACCGCTTCTTGATTTAAAATGTTCTTTTGTGAGAGAGCTTATGTTTTCCTCTAATCATCACTTCAGGTTGGAGCTCCTCTGATCTTTTTCATGACCTGTGAAAGGCCCAGTGGGTATGTCCATATAACCCTTTGGGCATAACTTACTCCCTGAATAATTTGTTAGGCACAAACACTTCCTAAGCCCTCTAATTAAATAATTAGACACAACCACTTTTTGGGGAGATACTGGCCACAGCGTTTATTGGTAAACTCAAATTCACATAATAATAACAATACCATTTATTTAAATATACATAAAGAGAGGGGAGGAGCCTGACGACCGAGACAGTACACTCTGCGCCCTGACCCTCGTCCAGGGCCTACCGTGATGGAGCATCCATACCCCCGTAGGGTAGGATCACCCCCACATTACCACTGTCCCGGCGACTCCCCTCACCACCGCCACGCTGTGACAACAACAAATACAGACACATCATAAACTAAACTGAAAATTGAAGCATATCACAACTGTTAATGACGTAGACAGATTGAACTAAAATGCTTGCTTATTAAATTACTTTATTTTCCTTTTTATTTATTTATTTCCAATTTTTCATACCTAACACATGATTTTTACATTTACAATAAATTAACACCTATGCTCCCTATGTTAGGGATGGGTGGGTGGGATCTAATTTCTTGGCTAGCTGGGGGCATAATGGCCAAATTGGCGCCAATCCCATAGGTGGCTCTGCCCCCCAGCTAGCCACTCCCTCTCTTCCATCCTCCCAGGCCTGCAAAGGTCACGTGGCCCTCCGACCGAACCCAGGGGCCTGGGTAGGTCTCCAGCCCATTCATTCTATTTAGCTTTGGTTGCTGAGTTCAATTGATAGTACTTGGACCAGTAGTGGGCAACAGGCATTGCAGGGACCATCGGTGGCCCCCAGACACTTCCCATGTGGTTTCCAGCCTGAGAGATCATGAATTTCTCAACAATAAAACTAGCAAATAGCATCCACTTATGCTGCTAAATACTTCCCCTCATTATCTTTACCTCTATTAACAATTAAGTAATTTCCTATATTGATTTTTACCTTTTTGTTTTGGGTAAAATAAAGATGATTAAAGATATAAGAGAACAATAGGTATATTATATTTACTTTCATGTACTATATTTTATGAAGTATTGCATAGAAGCTCTGTTTTGTAGGACGCGGAGGCTGCACAGGCTCCCTGGGTCAGCCCGTAGCGTTGCGTGACCCAGCGGAGCCTGCGAGGCACGTCAGCCAATCGGCTGCGTCGGGCGGCGTGTCGGGAAGCCCGTTTTCGCGCCGTTCAGTGCAGCGCAGTCTCCCGACTGAAATCACACCCACCCACCCTGTAATTTGTTGTTAAAAAAAAAAAATGTAAAATGGAGTATTCTTTAAAAAAAAACAAAAAAAAAACAACATTTTGTTCTAAAGATCTTTGGAGAAGTGGCTATTGTATGTTGTTTATTGTTAATTTATAAATTGGCGGGAGGTGAGTTGCCCGGCCAACTGGCCTAAGTGGGCGGTGGCCCCACCTCACAGGACGTGCTTAAAGATAAGCATTGGGGCTTTGGGCAGGGCTCAAAGCGTGAGGTCACTGTTCGTGGCTGGGCTCCTCCCCCGGGAAGAAAGGACTAAAATAGTTAATCTAAGTAAGTTATAGTTTGTTGTTTACAATTGTTATAATAAAGCTGTGGCCCGTTGTTTCTCCCAACTTCAGTTGTTGTGTCCGTTATTTATTACCTACCCTAAATGGATCATGCATGGGTCATGTTTTTTTTGTGCCTAAATCATACAAATTGTACCTGCTTGGGTCTGCCTTCTGTAGTACTTGCTGTGCTGTTTTTCATCCTATCCAATCAGTCGCCATGTCTTAGCAACATTCTGCAACATGCTGCTGAGAGTTGATCACTGACTGGCTAATTTGAAACACTGCACTTCAGAATGTATGTCTTCATGGGCTGCAGAGGGCAGTCCCAAGCAGGTACTATTTGTATTATTTTAGACAGAAAAACAGAGCTTTTAAGCATGTACTAATAAAATAAAGTGCAAACAAGTAAATAGATACATAGGTATGTTACATTCTTAGTAAACCCTTCATATCCCTTTAAAGCCCCGTGAGACACTTGTAATTACTCAGGGGCCGCCTATGAGGCCCTTCAAGTGAAATTGGTTGCCTGTCACAGACTTAGACTCTGATGCCTTGTGTGCAGTGCTGTGACAGATCTAGGTAGGTGCTAGCATACTCTACACCCAATGCTTAGGAGTTGGTAGAACTCCAGCCTAAAGATGAGAAAAAACAGCTAGTTTCAGTCTAATTTTTCTCATAAAAGATTAATGTTTTAAGTCACAATAAATGTGAGCATTTATTATGCAGATCTTTATTACTTATGAGTTATGAAAGATATACCATTACCATAGCCCTTGAAAACCAAGTTTCAAACAAAATGATTGCCTTAATTTTACAAAACTGCTTCCAATATGTAGGCTATAAAATGAACTGGTCCTTTCCCCTACGCAAAAGATTGGCAGCAGCAGTGCTGTCGCCAACCGCTAGATGGTGCTGCCGATTTTCGGAATACTGCCGCACATTGCATATAAGGCGTGTCAACAGAAGAGGCCTTGAGCTATGAGAGGCAGGGCCGAGGGCCTGCACCGAACATAGCGCCGGCCTCGCTGTCGATTCATCGAGTTGCGCCACGTCGGAGGGAGGAATAATTATATGCCTTCGCTGAAAGCAGACGGCGCCATCTAGCTAATTGCTGGTACTTCAGCTGTCAGTGCTGGCAACGGGATAAATCCAATGAACTTTTGAATATATTTTATATTTTAGAAAATTGCAAGGGACAGATTAAGCTTTATAGATTTTATGGTACTGGTTGATAATACTCTATTAATATGTTGGTCAACAAAAACAAAATAAATATATATTTTTTTTAATGTTTTGTAGTCCATATCCGTTTATTTTACAATGGTTTCACCGTTGTTTTAATCCTGTGCATTATATGTGATCCTATTCATCATTAAACACCCTAGGGGATAATTGTCAATTATAGGCAATAATCAGTCAGTGCTTAGTCAGTAGAAATTGCAAACATTCATATAATTTTATACCATATTTGGAACCCCTACTGTGTCTGAAATGGTACAGAGGAGGCTGTTTGCAACATACCTTGGCTCCAGAAAACATTCAAGGATGTACATTTATATTCTTAAAGGGACACTATCACCCCACCAGAAAGTTATTTTTTTTATACTTAAAGAGCATGGAAAATATTGTAATTGCCCTTTTTCTACAGTAAATTACTCCTGAGAGACACAATGTTTTTGCATGTAATATATGTCTGTTTTCTAACTTATGGCTAAGTACATTATAAGGGTGGGGGAGGAATGCAAACTAAAGGTCACAGGTGCTGACAAGTAACCTACAATTCTAATTCGCACATTGGTATTCAGGATCCGCCCTTTTGCATAAAAATTAAGCTCGATTAATACTGAATTTCTCAGGCTTGATCCAATCTACAAAAAAATTGCTAATGCAATATATGGCCAGTTTTTCATGCTGTTATGAATAACCTAAAACATCTTGATTTTGAGATGAGAGGCACTTTATGCCTCTTTGAATTTTAAGAACCAGTTAATCAAGTCTGGTTAAATAGTACATCTGACGTGGAGGATACATTTTTGTAAATGCACCGTTCAAATGATTAACATGGGCTATAGTTACAATGCTATAACCCCCTGCATCTCCAAATTGAGTATACTCCTGTTTAACAACCCTTAATAAATAAATGTTATCTTGGTTGAGATGTTTGCTCTGTTTCTCAGTAGTGCCCAGGACAGTGAGAGAGGTGGGGAGGGGTACAGCAGCTATTAGTGAGGTAAACTGTTTTTAAATTATATTTTCTGGCGACAGTATTGCTACTGTGTGCACGTGTATCTTTAATGTTAATTAATTGTGGATTAAAAAAATTATTTCACATGAAAAGTGCTTTCACTGGCCCTTTTTAACGGGCTCCATAGAATGTATATGTTTACAAGCATCCTTTTGTCTCTTTATGTATACTTCTTCCTTTTATATTTAAGGATATTTGTATGCTGTAATTTAGTGGGGAATACATTTTATTTATTCTACGTGACATTTTACATCTGGTCTGGTGTTGGTAACTGAATATGATTTGACTAGAGTTGGGCTCCGATTTGAAGACTGTATTCTTGCATGTGGTCTCAAGCATATATTAGCCGTCAAGGGAAAAATATTGTACTTATAAAAAGCAAAGTAAAAAGAACTCTAGATTTACAGAAATAATTGAGACTATGCTCTTGGCAATAGGAAATTTCATAATTACTAAACACATTAAGTAATCTGTGATGCAATTAATACAGGAACAAAACCTTGTAATATCATCTCTTTGTGCAGCAATGTGTAAATAGTTTGATTGTAATAGTGATAGATGTATGATGCTGCTGGAGGTTTATTTCTGCTTCCTTATTTGGAATTCATTGCATTTTTTTGTTTTTTTTTATAGATCTAGAGAAGTAAACACAGGCCAATATGCTGGGTGGCTGCCACTCTTCCTTCCTTCAGCTTAGTGATGTTGCAGCACAGGGATTTCAGTGGCACTATTAACTAGACTTGTTGTTGTTCAGTCATTCAGTCATGTCTGACTATCGGTGACCATATAGACCCCAGCACCTAGGCACGCACATCTGCTTGTGTTTCTGGTTGTGCTTATCCATATGGTTTTGTTGGCAAATAAACTGGAGTGGGTTACCAGTTCCTTCTCCAGTGGAGCGCGATTTGTCTGGCCTTTTCTGCTATGACCTGCCCATCTTGGGTGAACCTACATGGTATAGCTCGCATTGAGGTGCACAAGCCCCTTCACCTCGTCAAGGTAGCGATCCCGAAGAAGATTGAGTAGACTAGAGGTTCCCAAACTGTGGTCCACTGACCACCAGTCCCCCATGACCTGGATTCAGGTGATCCATGATATAGCTGGGACTCCAAAGCAAAATTATGAAAAAAGTTACAAAAGTTCATAAGAGAGGTAATATATCTCCCAGGTATCAGTCCAAAAGTGCCAAGATACTATATTTATTGTTTATAGGGGGCGCAGGCTAACAAACAGACATAGCATTAAAATACAGGCAAAAAAGTAATTACCGGTAGGTGGCCCGTGAAGATCCTTAGCATTATTAAAATGGTCCTTCAAGAACCTTGTCAACTTTTTAAGTGGTCCATGGAAAAAAGTTTAAGTGATCACATGTTTGTTATACAGTAAATACTATATTTTATGTTTTTGGTAATATAATTTACACAAGAGACTTTGACTTACAGAGGACAAGATATCATCCATTAATGGATGTCACTATAGTCTAAACTTTAATGTCTGTGGAGTTTGTAAAAACATCCACAGCTATGTAAGCCACGAACATAGAATAAAACGTTATAATATTTAAACATGTCACCATGTAACTCTTAAGGGTGAAGAAGTGTATTTATCGCGTGCGGCCAACATTAAAAATAATTATATATATATATATATATTCCCCTGTTTTGTATGCAGCTAACCGTACATTTGGATATATCTTGAAAGTATCAAATGGCAAAGTTCTTCCAATAAGGGAACAAAACTTTAGTGGGGTGTATAGTCAATAGCCACAATGATAACTAGCAAAATAGAGAAAGCTTCCCTCTTTCCTGTAGTAGAAGGAACACTTAAAGCAAATAGAGAGTCACATGGATTAATTAGTCATTTTGCACAAACCTCTCCTTATCTGGCACGTGTCTGCCTTTGGTTATTGCCTAATCAAACACGCAGAAACCTGCATGCACATTTAAAGTATGATTTAATAACAGGTATTACCATTTCTAAAAACTCCTGGAAAACAAACAAACTGAGTGAGTTACCAAGAAAGGAAAAGCAACTGAGCTGATCACATATTGGTATATTTGGAATATGCTCGAAATCATTGCTGACTTGGTTATCCACACGAAAAAAATATGTGTATTGCTGTATGCAGACACCAATGTATACACAGACACAACGTCTTATATACATTGATATTGTGGGTCCAGAAAAAACATAAAACTTAACTTTTAATGGTTGCAAATAAAATCAATTGTATATAAAAGGCATATACACATGTAATCACACAGAATGCCATGGTAGTGGTCCAACAGGTCATGTGAAATTGTGTGAATGTTATATCAGACTGGCTATAATAAACACAAACCGATATGATTTAAGTAAAGCAAACTTGCTGTGTATACTGTATATCAAGCTCATGGAAGAGACTCAAAAAATCCAGCTAATAGTCCTTATTGCAGCCACCACTACCATTTGCAACTTTGTGGCGCAATCATTTTTTGCCTTTACTATCTTTAAAAAAAAAAAAAATTTAGATATTCCTTTAGCTACTCCAACATTTTTGCGCTACTCTTGAGTATTGTCCAGGCTATACTCCGTTATAAGTATGCTTTAGGTTATCGTATGAGTAGTTACACTTATATACAGAGCTTTATATTGTACTATGTACTGTATGGGAACTTTTGGTACTCTTTTTTTTTTTTTTTTAAATAGGAAAATGGGTCAAATGCAGAATTGTCTCATGGACACAACAGATCAAGCTGAGAAATCAGGAATTGTGGATTGTTCTGGGATTTATGGAAGGTGAACATTTTATTCATTTGAGCCCTCAATTAACAAGAAAACCTACTGTACTTTCAGATGCAGCATATAAAAAGCTTTTATATGGTACTTTAAGGTAACAAATTAATTTCTGTTATGTACCGATATCTAACATATAATTGAAGCATGTATTCAATATATTCTACACATATCTGACTTCCAAAAGATTGCCTCCTGCTCTTTGTACTACAATACTATCAATTATTTTTCACTTTCAGCTTGAAAACTTGGTATGTGTGGGAGTGACAGCTTCTCCCTCCTTCACACTCACAAATTCCTTGTGATCAAGTGTCAATACCCTGATCACTGAATAGTAAAGAAATCTTCCTGGAATGCGTATGAATTTGTACATCACAAGAGATTTATTGCAGCCCAAAGGTGTAAGGCAAAACTGAACATGCAGCCAACTTATGAAGTGGTATAGATAACTGAACTTGAAAGCTAGGTATTTTAATAATATGCAATCTGGAAAGATCCTCCCTCACTTTGAGCCTCATTCAATTGCGAGTTGGCCAATTGAATAGGGCTCTATATAAGCACATAACATATTTTTTATACAGAACTTTTTAGTTACTGAACTTCTATCCAAAATCAAGGTCTTCACTAACTAAAAACTTCCTTCAAAAAATATGTTATGTGCTTATATAGAGCCCTCTTCAATTGGCAAAATTGCAATTGAATGAGGACCTTTATCTTTAGAGTGCCACTGGGTTCTCCTAACTGGGAGTGACATGCAGCACACCTTGCCCAGCTTGGTTATTTAAATTTCACTATGCTATGAAAAGAGCATCCCCATTACATAGGAAGTTCTTAAAGAACTGTGGTGCATTTACAAGTAAAGCTAATATACTATTAAAACAGTATGAGTTTAAAACAAGTGAATATTTTTTTTCTTACTTTTAAAATTGTCAGTTTTCCCTCAAGCAGAGCTTCCTTTCTCTGACTCCCTAGGGCCATGGCCCGCGTCATGATGGAGCTTGGAAACAGGCTAGTCTATGATGTCGCTGTAATGTCACTGCTGTATTGTAACATGCCTGCAGCACCATTAGCACTGCCCAGAGACTGTGCTTGTGCCATCATAGTCCTGCCTCCCTTTACTGAGCATGCTTAGTCTGAACCAGAGTCTGACCGGTCAGAGTTTGTTTTTGTCCACGTTCCAGGCAGAGCTGGCCACTACTCCTGGAAGGCACATGTATGAGGAGAGAACAGCTCTGCTTGATCGGAACTGACACATTCAAAAGTAAGAAAAGTAGTAACTTTTATTTTAAACTGCATACTGTTTTTTAAAGGGCACAACAAACAAACATATGAGCTTTACTTGACCACTACAGTGGTCCTTTAATGCAGGTGTGAGATTCATAAATATACTGTACAGCATATTTGAAGGTGACTGAGAAACAGTCAATTCTGTGTAGGTAGACCATGTCGGGGCTCAAAGCTTTATAAAAAAAATCATATTTATTTAAATTTTTTGTAGTCTTGTTTCTTTTTTTTTTTCTTTTTTTTTTGTATAAAGATTTTCACATTGTATCGCCAAATTCATGTGGGTTCCAAGACTGACTCACCCAATATGTGAATACAACAAGTCTAGGTGAGAGCTGCAAAAATAACTTCTTGTCACTGGATTAAAAATACAGAGGAGCCCCAGAAAGGTGGAAGCAGGCGTGTATTAAGGTGTTATGTTACCCTAGGCTTGATGTTGAAGGTCCCAACTTCGCTGGTTTCATCACTTCCTTAGCTTATCTATTTTGTTCCCGCACAAAAATCTCATTAAGCTGCATCTTATTTATTATTCTAAAAATGCAAAATGAAACCACATATCTCTGTGACCTGGATCCAGACGGCTAGCCATATGACCACCATCTGTACCAGTTTGCATTAGACTATCCAATTATCTGTCTGCCAACTGAGGCTTTCAAAAAATAAATAAAACAGATTAATTTATAAGCATCTTTAGTGCCAGGGAGTAAGGTATGTTCTTTACTGGTCTAGGACTGCCATTATGTGCATTTGGTTTTCATTACTGGATTTATTTATTACTATTAGTCGTTATAGGTGCACTGTAGTCCCAAATATTTCAGTGACAATACATTATTTTATTACTGAAAATTGACGTTCGTGAAAATTAAATGGGACCCAGCCAAGTTTTTAGTTATTCCATACATGAAAAGTAAACCTACAAAGACGGGTCATTACAATTGGCTTTTATTCAAAATGTAGTGTAAGATTTTTATTTGACCTTGAGAGCTAGATATGTTAAGTAAAGATTGTTTCAATGTCATTCAGTTTTTAAAAAATTTTTTTTATGTAATAACAAATCTTTCTATCCATATAAAAAAAAAAGAAAAACTCTTCTATGAAGAATCTTATGACTGGTCTCTATGGTAGTCAGTGTGTTAATTTGTTTTAAATGTAAACCAGTTAATATTGGTTACCTAATGAAAATGGTGCTCTGCGTCTATAAAAATGTAGTTAAATATCTGTAGACATGTGGAAGCTTAGTGGGATACTAAATACAAGTATAAGCATAGAGACATAGGTTTGATAGCAGATAAGAACCAAAACCTTGTCATGGTAAAGATGCCTGTGTACCTCCAAGGAAGCTGTGAGCTATACCATGTAGCGTCACCCAAGAAGGGCAGTTCATGGTAGAGAGATCAGACAAATTGCAATCCACTGGATAAGGAACTAGCAACCAACTCCAGTATCTTTGCTAATAAAACCATATGGGTAAGCACAACCAGAAACACAGACAGATGTGCTTTGGTGATGCTGTCCATATGGTAACCAAGAGTCAGACACGACTGAAGGACTGAGCAACAACAAAGAAACAAAGACACATCTGGTCTGCCCATTCTATCAACCTGAAAATGTTGCTTAATTATGTATGGATAGACTTATTCTTATCGCAGGCATGCTTAATTAAATTCCATGACTATGTTTGACGCTACCACTGGAAGGCTGTTCCGCTTATCTACTGCTCTTTCTGTCAAGCAATACTTTTTTCATTTTAACCCCTTAATCTTCCACCTTCCAACTTTAAACCATGACCCCTTGTTCTTACATTCATCTTTTTTTTTTCTTAAAGACACTTTGCTCTTAAACTTTATTAAATAATTTTAATATATTTGAAAGTTTTAGACCATAAACCATTTTAGTTGAATTGTTTCCCGTTTTTTTATATCCTTTTGACGTTATGATCTCCAGAACTGGACACAATGTAGTAGGCGAGGTCTAACTAGGGGTCTATAAAGTGGCAGTAGTACCTCTCTCTTTCTACTACTACTAATTCTTCTACTAAATGCACATACATCGGCCCAGGATGATAAATGTTCCTCAGCATTCAAATAAGCACCAGTTACAAATGATAAAACTTGTGGATAACACAGGAACTCTGAAGTCACCATATGTGTTCTGAACATCAAATGAGTATAAATCCATTTAGAAAAAGTACTTTCCTTTTTTATAATTGCTGATAAATGAACTAATATTGAGCTATTAAAGTTAGTGATTTTAGGCTACTGGTGGTCCAGTGGTTAGGAGTCAGTGATTTCACCACTGCGACCAGGATATGATTCCAGTCAGGAAAACAAGAGGTCACACAAGCCTGGTGCCGTGCAGAGTTGGACCTGGTCAGCATGACCATGACCATAATGATGTCCTGATGTGTTACGGTCCATGAGGTCACGGAGAGTTGGAAACGACTAAACGCTGGCAACTAAACACCTAATATATAAAAATTAGAATCTGTCAAATATGATAAAACTTAACATTTAAAAAAAAAAAACACCTGCTGCAACATTTTTCACAATCTGAAGTTTTGCACAAAAGATAACAGAAAACATGACCACACTCCTCATTTAAGGTGTGCATACTTAATTTTTTTAAACCTATATTCACATTTTATAAAGGCTTTTGCATCCAAACTTCCTCCATGCTATATATTTTAAAAACGTTGTGTACCTCATTCATGGCTGCTGCTGCACCTCTCCCCACCTCTTTGTTCTGAGCACCATTGAAAGGAAGTGAATGGACTAATTTCGCAGTTTAAATCTTTAACTTCTTTTCAGTAGTGTCCATGACAATGAGAGGTGAGGAGGATTAACTAAAAATTAGGTTTGGCATGAAATTGCTTACACTGGGCCTTTACTGTAATTTAATGTTATGGGTATGAGTTTGCATTTTCAGCCAAATGTACAAAAGTGTAGCACATACAGTTCAATAAAATATGTATGTATTGAATGAAGATTTTTTTTTTGGTGTGTTTGCTGCTGCAGTTCGTTCTGAAATTATACAGTGCAAATGAAGAGATTTTTTTTTTTTTTTAACGGACGTGGAATGTTCCTGGATTTCACTAGGAATAGTACATATCTATGTGTGTCCCTACTTTTGTGTACTTTATTTTAATAAAAGCTCTGTTTGGTTATGGCTAGAATCTTACAAATAGTTTCTAACTGGTTCTCCCCTCTGCAGCTCATATGTACAGTGTAAAGGGGTTACACTGTCTCAGAGTAACCAATCAGTGGCAACATTCTGCTTGAGAGAGGTCACTGACAGGCTAATTTGAAACATTTCAGTCTGTGTATTCATGAGCCACAGAGGGCAGACCCAAACAGGTTCAAATTGTATGATACAAGGCAGAAACAAAACAGAGCTTATAGCACTTTTTATTAAAATATAATACATAAAAGTAAATGCATAGGTATATTATATTTAGTGAAATTCAGAAGCCTTCAACAGTGTCAGATAACCCTACATACCATACCGTATTGCAGTCTGTGTTTTCTCTTTGCTGTGGAATGCTGCTCACATACCAGGACACTCCCAAACACTCCCCACTCACAGGTCTGTCTGTGTTAGCCTGTTCATAGAGCCAGACAACTCATTTGGCTGCAAAATGGATTGTCAGCCATCATTGCAAAGGATTAGTATGTCTGGAAACGAGAATATCTATGTAATGCTTTGTGAAATATTTTATTAAACAACCCCTATAGTGCATTAACAAATAAAACTAATTTGTTTGCAGAGTGTAAACGGAGTATAAATGTATGGAGTATGAAGTTTAAAAGAAGTAAAAGTTATATATTTTTTTATTAGTTTTAAAGCTGCCTGTTTCCTCCTCAAGCAGATCTGCTTATCTCCTCCTACCTGTGTGTATCATGTGGCGTGGGCCAGCTCTGCCTACAACATAAGCTTTCTAAAAAGACATTCAATTAATAAACTACTTATTACCAATATTTTTAAATTATACCATGTCATGCCCAGGGCCTGACTGGACTGTTTTACATTATGGCCTGGGCCTGACTGTCCAAATTTGCCCTGTTTTTGTTATTATGGTTATGTATTTCTTAGTGCTTATGGTTAAAATATGATTACACTGTTATATTGTATGTATCTTGGTTTATGCTCTGCATAACATATTAGCTATTCTGCAGGCTATTGCATCAGCCAACACCTAAGACAGTAGTCTAATATATACTCCTTTTACAGGGTTTCCCAGTAAGCAGGAGCTGCCTATAATGTTACAATGTTGTTATCTGGGATAACTCACTCAGCCCACTTAAATATAATTAACAGGATGAGATCTGATCTCATCAGAGATACAGGGTTTTCCTAGTAAGCAAGGGCAGCCTATTATTTAGGAATAGGGCTTACTGATTGGCCAGCCTGTGTGCTAGAAAATTGTATAAAATGTGCTAATTAATAAAGGTATGACCGTGGTATCTGTAGTTACACAGACAAGGAGTAAGTGTCATTCTGTGCATTAATCCTAATTCTAAGGGATTATATGGTGTTCCTGATATTCTGGTCTGCTGAAGCAAGGGCGTGGTCCATCTTCTGCTATCAGAGGTGTACAAGGACCACACTATTCTGCTGGATAGGTTTGAACTAGGTTCTTACCAAGTCCAATTGAAGTAGCAGATTGTGACATGACATACCATATTTGCAACCTCCACTGTGTCACTTTAACCCATCATCCAGCTGCCAGATTTAACTTCTGGATCAAACCGTAATAACTATATGTAAGGTGCCTTTGACCTGTTTTCATAATGCACGTATTAATGCGGCCAGTTGTTGTTATTATTATTATTATCCTTTATTTATAATGCGCCAATATTTTCCATAGCGCTATACAAGGGTTAAGTACAAGGCAAAAACACATTGCGGAGAGTGGAGAACCCTGTCTTTTCCCTAAAGCACCTAACAAGATGGAAACCTTGCAAACTTACAATTGAAAATGAGCGTCTTCTAAGCATATGTTGATAGATAAGATTCCCGCAGACTCTGCTGGAGCATGATAAAAATTAGTACAAACTGTTTATTCCATTTACCGTAATTATGCCACTGAAACATAATGTAAAGAGGCATATCAGGAAAGTAATGATGTATATTTCCGTTGAATACTTAACATTATAATGTTAATGCCATGTTTCTGAGGTAAAAGATCACATACAGTTGCTCCATTAATGATAATGATTTTCTGTAGTGTTTTGCCAGCAATTTTTGGAGTAACGTAGTGTTTGTGTATTAGTTTAATGAACTTTTTCCACCCACCAGTGAATTCAAATTCTTTACACCTCATCATAGCAGCCTGCCTTCTTCATAAAACATCTTGGCATCTAAGATGAGCATCTTATGTAAATTTAAGCTTTAGTAGGTCCCCTGAGGTCAATTTTATTACTTCCCTACAACTTTAATTGTAAAATATCTTGCCCCGCAATCATGAGCAATTAAATATGGATTACAGTGAGGATATGATAGATACTTTAAAATACATTAGGGGCTTATCCTGTCCATGAGGGAAGTAGATATAGAGTGTGATTATTGTTCTCCTTTATTTGTTAAGCGCCAACATATACCGTAGCGCTATACACTGCATTTAACTAGAGGTTGTGCAATGAGGCTTTGTGCTTGACTGCTTAAGGGTAGATGTATTGTGGGAGCCTAAGCTCCTAAATATCGTTGAATGGTATTAAAAATGATGCTTGGCTCTGATATTTATTTCTTGTATGTTACACGGCCACTGTAATTTGGTACAAACTGCAAATTCCTGTGTAGTTTATAGTATGTATTTAGTGGACTCTGTGTCATACATGATTCCTTCACTTCTAGTCTGCCACTGGCATGAGGGGAAGGGTTATCCTATGGGGGTTTACTCTTTCATTAAGTCCTAATGTTATCTGTGTTATTTAGCGAGGCAGTTTTTTTACAGAACTGAAATTTTGATTGAGTTTACAGTTCCTCCTAGGTTTCTAATCCTGTTTGAAACCAAGAAAAATGTTTGTCATAATTTAAAGCAAACTTGAATGCAATGAAAAACAAAATTAATGTTATAAAGTTCTTTACAGCAGAATAATATAAATTGGACACTTCAGTGGTCCTTTTAAGATTGGTGATATTTAATTCTATAATGGGAGTGGTATGGTGGACATATACTAAGCAGACGCACTAAAACGTTTTAGTCTAGCCCACTGTGTGTCCAGAGCCCTCTGTTATCCTGCCCGCTCCATGTCTATCCAGAGCCCCTGTTTGTTTAATTTATAAAATTTTCGTCCTTCTGCCGACTTTTAGCCACATTAAATTTGAAGCCCGTATGTGCAACGTTGGACCCGCAGTGGCTGCGAGCTTGAAGTTTTGTGGATTTACAGTGCTATTAAATTTGAACATGCTGCGAGTTATGGGCTTGAGAGGCAAACCCGTAAACCATTTGTCACTCGTCAGATGTGCGGCCGTGAACGTGATCAATTAGTCAAACTCGTAGTTATGAGTTTAGATGGAGCCAATGGAAACAGAGATCGTCATAATTACGTCACTGAAAAATGGAGGTGGGATTTCAAAGTCTTACAGGGTTCAATTACGAGTTACGATCGGACCCACATTCCAGATATAATGCAATATTAATAAAGCCGTAAATATGATATTCTGTTATATGTATTATATGTAAACCTGAAACAAAGTATTTTTTTGGGACGATTTACGATCTTGATAATGTTGTGCTATTAATTCTAAGACCTAACATCACTTTCCCTGTTCATAAATGTACAGTAGTGTGTGTGCGCGTTCATTTAAAGTGCTACGGGTTGGACTTTACCCCCCTTATGAGTCCTCTCTAGCACTCGTTGGCTTCTTGGCTCCATTTGTGAGTTACAGGGTGGAACGCCAATGATTTGAATGCAATTAAATAGCACAGTTGGAACATAGAGGTTACAAGCCTGGAAGATCAAGGGATTTGCGGGCTTGCAAGTTGAATTCTCACGTCCCGTAGGGTTTTCTCGCTCCTACCCCACAAGTCGTCGGCAGGCTGGTATAGGAGGCCAATTTAATAGCTGTAAGTCTTGCAAGCTACGTTACGAGCTACGATTTCACACGTTCGGGGAATTTAATGTGGTTATCTGTGAGTCCAGTTTGTCCATGGACTGTATTTGTCTGTCAGCCATGTCTATATCTGTTGAATACCTCTGTCTTTCAGACTGTCGGAGATATCGATTTATGTCTGTTTGTTGAATCTATCGACTATATCTCTCTGCCAGGTCTATCGACTTGGTTTGTTTCTGTCATCCTGCCAAGTCTGTTGACTGTGTTTGTCTGCCAAATCTGTCCCATTGTCTGCCACATCTGAGCTTTCTTATCAAATCTACATACAGAATCTCTAACCATTCATGATGACTAAATGTATAGTACCTGTAGGAGCCAGGCATTCTAGGGGCTTGGGAAGGATTTATGTTTACATAGTTACATAGTAATTGAGGTTGAAAAAATAATATGTTCAATATTTTTAGATATCATCTGATCCTTGTAGTATGTGGATTGATTGTTAATTGATCCTGAGGAAGGCTAACAAAAAAAAAAAACCATTGAAACTTTGCCAATTATCTCATTAAAAAAAAAAAATCCTTCCTGGCCCCAGCCACTGGAAATTGGATTCCTTACTGGATCAATACTCCTCTAATTATCCAGGATAATCCTGAATGTCCTTTTTATTCTAAAATATATACAACCCTTTTTTAAGTTATCTATCAAATCCGCTGTCACCACCTCCTTTGGTTTGGTTTAACCACCTTTTACTGTAAAGAACCCCTTTCTTTCTTTAAGGTGGAATCCTTTTCCTTCTAACCTCAAAGGATGTCCTCTTGTCAGTTGAAAACCTCTTGGCACAAAAAGTTCATTTGGCAAAGCCTTGTATTGACCCTGGATGAATTTGCATAAATTGTCAAAAACATCTACAAACAGAAGAAAACATGTTAAGAGTTCCTGGGATTTGTCAGTCTTGCCTGTATTGTGTTTTCTAACATCCCATTGCAAATTTTGTACCCCTAAAGCCGGCAGCTCCAGATTCTTGGCAGTATAATTGCCTTCCTAGAACTATTGTCTGATCAATTAATGAAAATATAAATTATTAGAACCATCAATAATATTTGTTCAATGGCCAAAACTTCCAAACCTGGCATTACAAAAGCCTGAGCTCTGGTCAGCTGTCTTAATGTCTATAGCACTGTTTACACAGCGAGCAAATGGATGTAATTGAATTTAAAATAATTAGGTCAAGCAGTGTTCTGTGATGTTTGTTGCTGCTGTTAGAGAACATTTATATAAAATTACAGATCCTCTGGGTTGTATGTTGTCATGACCCACTGCTTCTTTTGGGCTCAGAAAGATCCTAGATCTATATCACCCAGTAGGTTGTGAGATTCTTAGAGTATCCATGTTAGCAGGAATGAACCCTAGTATAGCATACAACCACTACCAGTGCCCAGGCAGCTCAGGAAGCTCGTTTAGCAATACTACCAGCAGAGTTTCAGGCAGAGTCTGTAGTAATAATTCCAGTGGTTAAAATTATATTACCTCAGAATAAACCATACATCTTGTTTATTAGTTTTAAACGTATTACTCCTATATTGATGAACACCCAGCACATATTTAGAGGCACAGTAATAATGACATAACTGGGGAATGAACACTTAAAACTATAGGGAGGGGTCAGTCCCAGGTCCATATCAGGGACTTCCTTCTCTATGAACTGTGTAGGGGTCAACTTGTCCTAGCATGGGCAGAGACAATAAGCCTTGATGGTCAAATGGTCATCTACACTTGTAGGGACTTGGGGTTAGTCCTTTGATGCTCATGGCAGACGGGATACATCTTAAGGGCTTACAAGTATAGGTTAATAATAATCATTATCGTAATGGGAGCCCCACAAAACCTGTGTTATTAGAACCCACAAGGAAAAACTTGCATTTTAAGACTAAATATGATATATATAAGTTCACATGGACACAATAACGTAATTCTTGGTAAAACCAAATAGTACAAGAGAGTTAGCTCTTTGGACAAGTTAATACAAACATGGTGGAAAATATTGCATAGCATGATAGAATAACATGGCACACACATCATGGCTGTCACAGTCCTGAAATCCATGTGGCCATGACACCATACTTTAACATGGATAAATTACACACTGATGTATTATAAACAATATTAAATATTGCCAGCCCAGGACCCATGCCAGTACCATAGTCTTAAATGATCGTAGTGTTCCCCAAGTTTGACATACTTTTTAATTTGAATACATTAATCCAGAAGTTCCCAAACTGGTTGAAGGCCTTCATCCAGGTTTTCAGAGGAACTAAATATTACATCCCCTTCTGAGTCGCTAACTTGTTGTGGTGAAGGTACTTGTGTACTTCAATCAAGCTGTGAGCTATACCATGTAGGGTCACCCAATATGAGCAGGTCATAGCAGAGGTCGGACAAATCGCTGTCCACTGGATAAGGAATTGGTAACCCACTCAATTATATTTGACAAGAAAACCTTATGTATAAACCAAACCGGACACAAGATGTGCCTGGCATGTGGTTCATAGGGTTCAGACTTGAATCAACAACAACAACAACAATAACAACAACAACATAAATATTAAATGTTCTTGTTTTATAAGTGCATATGCTATGCTCCAGTATAGCACATATAATTTCAACTAATAAACATAAAGTGAGTCAGTGAGTGGTCTGAGACGGTGCTCTTGAACTTCTAAAGAGTCACTGTAGTGGTTAAACAATAATGTTTATTATTTTTTATTTAGTAAAAGGTTAGCAATACAATCAGTATTTAAAGGAAATAAATTCAATGTTAATTTTTGCATTTTATATTTGAACTTTGTATTGCAGATTCTAGGAGATAAGCTTCTGGTGGTAAGCAATCCATAGGGTGTAAAAGAATATGTTCTAAAAAAAAATTCTGACTGGTTTATATTTCCTTACAAGACCCACTACATGGAAGTGGGCAAATAAACACTGCTATTAAGACATATCATGTCCTAGGTTTTTAGACATACGGGATGGAGAGACGCAGAAATTTCAGATGTAAAAACTTTTTAAAATCTACATTGAATTTTCTTCTTTTAATAATTGGTTAGCAGTAAAATCACTGATCGAATAAACAAAGTATACCATAGTATATAAGCACTACATTTAGTTTTTTTTTAATGATAAAAAAAAAAAAAATTAAATCCTGCTTTTTTTATTTTTATTGTATATCAAGCTGTGAATAACTTGTACTGTCTGAAAATATTGGTACAATTTAGCTATTTATAATGCTTTCAGAAGTAAAAAAAAAATGTGTTTTAATATATTAACTGCTATTTTTCTTGGATTTGTTTGGTTTCTTGAATTATCAAGTGGGAAGATGATCTTATTTGTAGTTTCACTTCCATTTAATGATATTGTGAATTCCATGGGGATACTTTTGGGAGGGGGAAGGAAGAGAAGGCTGTTAGTTTGGTACAAGAAAACTATGGTGTAAAAAAACGATCTGAATTTGCCCTGTGTATTTTAAACACAAACCAGAGAACGGTCATTTAAAGGTGTATATAAGTTTCCTGGTCTTCAATTGTTTGGTAAGAAATAGGGAGTGATGATCAGAAAAATATGTGTTATATAGATAAGTTCAGCGTTCAGTGTACTTACAAAGTTATATGCAACAGGGTAAAATCCAGCTTTGCACACCCATGAAGCTTACATAACCAAGTACACTGAAGAGGGCAGCCAGGTACAGAGTTAGACCTTTCTGGTAGATTACACAGGAAGTACTGGCTCTAGGTGGAATCACATGGTTGTGTGGGGTCTGAGCTCACCGCTGAATCAGACCACAAGATTTGAGAGAGAGAGACTAAATATCCCAGGCTGCTTTGCAACACAAGAACCCCAGAATTTGATACAAATGTATTAACTAACCTCTGCTTTCTCCTCATTGGCCAAAACGAGTTATGAATTTTATGCTAATCTTAGCAGGGGTTTTCAGGGCTGTCCGCTAACAAAAGCTGCAGTTTGCAAACTGAAGGGATTATGCAAACATCAGGGTGAGATTGTAAATGTTTATTTTGTTGCTTTTTTTCATGCAAAAAAAAACTATTGATTCTCCTCTATCAGATGCATTCATAATCCAGGACACTTAGATATGCCTTTTAATAACCAGCGCTGTTTGATAAAACTCATTCAGGGTGCAGTTTCCTGAGTTTGATGTCACTTGCAAAGGAGACATGCCCTGTAGCATATCAGTCTAACACCACCCAAAGGGATATAGCAGTCCCAAAATGGCATACAATAGTCCCACTTACAAGAGAACCCCCTGTTACCCTTAGCAGTATACAAACTGTGCTTTCATTTCATCCTGAATATGCCAGTTATCAGGACATAGAGGGTTAATAATAAAATAAAATAATCTACCCATTTAAAGATCATTTTATTAGCAAGTACTTAAAAGTACTGCAGTTACCCACTGAAGCCTTCCAAACAGTCCCTGCAAAGGTCCACCCCCTGTGACTCATGCACACAGTGCCTCTATAGTTCTGGTTAGTACAACTAATCACAGATTGTCTCAGCAGCATTTCAGCAATATCTGTTGACAGTCTGTTATTGGCTAGTACATTTAGTACATTGTACGCATGAGCTGCAAGGAACAGACTTTTGTATGGAGTGTTTGGAAGGTTTCAGTAAGTAAAAACACAAAACACTTTTTTATGTTTTAAATATGTAAATAAATACTCATATCATATTAATAGTAAAAACTGTGAACCATCCAGGTTACTTTAGCATGTCTATATTTCCACCCCTGACAGAACATAATTTTTTTGCTATAAGCAGCAGTTAGTTGTGTATATTTTATAACAGAAAAGGTACACATCGTTAAAGGGCCACTACTAAAGGACTACAAATATATATATATATTTTTTTTTTGTTGTATTCGGACTCTATCATTTTTTTACAGTGATCTACTTCCTGGATGCTGTTCTTAGGCCAATTGATGATGATCTTGGTTGATCACCTCAAACCTGCTGGAGACCACTTGTTTTTCTTATTTATAAAGGTGACCAGCTGTTCTGCAGATCACCTTAATTGGCCAATGTAGATTAGCAAGAGCTTCATGTCTGAACAAAACTAACAACATTAACGGTTATGTAAATCATGGGCATAAAAGTATTGTCTAAGAAAATCTTCATTATGGCTGACTCTACTAGTGCATGGAAGCTGCCATGATAGCCCTACTTCCTTTTTAAATCATGAAGGGGTAGCTACAAAGCAATGTAAGGAAGGCCTCTGCTGAGCCTATGGGGGGTAGAGCCTACTCCTTCTTCCACTCCTAAATATATAATAACCATTAGTAGAACACACCCACTCATTCTTTAAGGCAGCAGGAAGTGTGGAAGACCCAAACATGGCACCATTCAGGAACAAATTATTGTCTATTAAAATAAAGAATTTAAATAAAATATTTTTTTCTGTCCACAGCTTAAACAGCTGTTAATGTTATTAATTTGTTAGCGAGTTCACAAAAATTTGATTTTTTTTCCACCCCTTAAGTGATACTTTAATGCTAGACCACCATTTGAGAGCCTCTACTGTAGATTGTGGGTTCCCTGGTGGTCCAGTGGTTGGGATTTGGTGCTTTTGCCAATTTGACCTGGGTTTGATTTCAGTCAGGTTACACCTTCCTGAAGTAATGAAGGATGGGCCAGGTCAGTACTTGGGTCAAAGACCACCTAGGAATAGCAGGAGCTGTATTCTTGCCATGAATACCAAGTGGATCAGCATGGTGTGTTGCTGTCCATGAGGTCACGGAGAGTCAAACATGACTGAGCGGCGCAAACACACAAACCGTAGATCGTTCTGACATGTGTACACACAAACCGTAGATCGTTCTGACATGGGTACACACAAACCGTAGATCGGTCTGACATGGGTACACACAAACCGTAGATCGTTCGGACATGGGTACACACAAACCGTAGATCGTTCGGACATGGGTACACACAAACCGTAGATCGTTCGGACATGGGTACACACAAACCGTAGATCGTTCGGACATGGGTACACACAAACCGTAGATCGTTCGGACATGGGTACACACAAACCGTAGATCGTTCGGACATGGGTAAATCAAATTTTTGTGTATAGATTTATCAACTGTTTTCTCATAGAAATTCTTCATTGACATAATGACAGAAATTGCTTGAGAAAATATCATGAATGCGTCTCCAATTATATAATCTATCTCACAGTTTGCATACAGCTAGATATTACTTTCTGCAATCAACTAACAAATAAAGAAATGTCTGAACATTAATTATGCTGTGAATGGTCTCTTTAAATTAGACTAGAATATTATTTTCACATGATATCTTTGACTCTAATAAGGCATAAGGGACACATGACTTTTTTTACTTGTTTGTGGTGCTTTGTGATGATCTTGAGTATCACCACTTTTGCCTTTTTTTTCTATTTATTTTTTTAGTATTTTACATTAAAACCTACTGACGATAATTTAATCATGTCTAACAGCAGCAGCTTTTTTTTTTATAAATCGCTTCTAATGTATGCCCTCCAGGAGTTTATGAACATAACTGACAAATATGCATCTACATGTTTTCTTTATGGGGAAATGAGTTTAACTTTCCTGAGGCGCTGTGTAATTAACTCTTATCAGATACATATTGTGCTGAATTCTTAATTGTTCTAATAGGCATGGGAGGAAAGCGGCAAATAACACAGGCAGAATGATCATTAGTTCTTCTTTTTACAAGATATTCATAATGATTACAGCATATTCCCCATGTAAGGTAACATTAAAAATTATCATAGTGAAGGAAATGTGCCAATTGACAGGGGTGTAGGAGCCAAAATAATTCTGGGGGGATACAGCTCATTGTATGTACTGGCTGTAAAATAGCTTGTGTGTGTGTGTGTATATATAAATTACTAGCGACTTTCCCGTAAAAAATGATGGGACAATAAAATTGTGAGGCAGGTAATGCTGTTTGCCACAGACAGTAAGTGTTTTGGTGGTCTGAGATCCTTGCGAGCCTCTTGGTTGGTGTATTTTTTATTATCAGAGGTGCTTTTGCTGTCATTGCAAGGTCCGCGCTGATCTCCTTTTTGCGCTTATTGCAAGGCTGCCCCCTGGTGTAGTTTGTGTGCCATGAGCACCGTTGGCACTCATTGTGAGGCGCGCGGTGAAGGGCTTTGGTGTTTATTGTGTGAGTGTTTTTTTTTTGTTTTTTTTATGTAGGTTTTTATGATAAGTAATTCATTAATTAAGAAATTAATATACTTTACCTATTTGTAATTAATATATGCAGCAAGCATTGTGCTGAAGAGCTAGCAATCTGTTTTGATGCTGCTGCAACATACAATGTAGGTTTGCACTGTTGTTGAGCGAATGTGTATGTGGTACGCGTGTGTGAATGATTTAGCGTCCTTGCTAATAGTGTATATTGTACCAAGTACAGCTTTTTTAAAGAGTCGTATGAGCTTGGTGTTTTGCAGCTTTAGGGGGTCGGAGAGCCTCGTTTTAGATTTTCGGCGGCCATTTTTTCTCTCGCTTATGGGATTTTCGAGTGTCTAAATTCAGTATATTGGACTTAAATTAAGGTGTAACCTGAATCCCAGATGTCCTGGGTGTCCCTCCTTGCTGTGGGTAAGGTTTATTTAATTTTTGTGTGTATTTAGTGTTGTTTTTTTTTATGTTTTCCGCTATGCGCAGTTCGGCCGCTAAGGTCGTATTTTTGCGAGTTCGTAATGATTTTACTCGTATTTTTTTGTGTAAGTCCGTATTTAGTCATTGCGTGTTAGATGTTTTTTTTTTTCAAAGTCACGCTTCTGTGGCTGTTTGTAACGGCTTTTGAGGCGCCATAGAGCCTCCACCTCTGCAAATGCGGCCCAAAGGCTCATTGCAGCAGACTCTAGAGCCTCCACCTTCCGCAAATGCGGCCCTCGCTTTGCGAGCTCGCAAAGCGTGACGACTTTTTGTAGTTTGACAACTATTATATGTGATGATATAGATATATATTTGGCCCCCCATCCACCCAGTTCCTACACCCATGCCAATAGATGATGAATTTCAAATCCATCTTCAAGAACATCCTTGAAGGTGAATTAGTAATGCCGACAGCAACTAATTTATAGCTGGACAAGCTTGCATCCCATATTAGGGGATGTTGGGAGTGCTTCCTTAGAAATAGAGATTGTTGAACCTTGGGGATAAGTGTCGGATCGTACTTCCCACCCAATACACTTTCTACTGTTTCTTGATAACCAGCACCCCATACCCAAAAAGTGTCACTCTATCATCTTCTAATAACAGACAGATTTGCAATAAATGGCCTTTCCTCAAATCCATGCTATGCTAAAAAAAAATAAAAAAAAAATTGTTTGTTTGTAACGTTTCCATTATGTTAAAACTGTATTTATTTAGTCTTTATAAAATTCAACCCTCTGTATCCATGTGCATAAAAAGAAAAGAATGAGCAATATTATCTGCTCTTGTTTTAAAATAATCTCCCAACCGCCCCCTTTGTTCTGCTAACCAACTTCTACTTTCCTCCTCTCTCATCACCTCCTCTCACTCCCGTCTTCAATACTTTTCTTGTGCTGCCCCTACTATCTGGAACTCCTTGCCTCGCTCCATTAGTTTATCTTCCTGCCTCAAAACCTTAAAAAAATTACTAAAAACACACCTGTTTAAAAAATCTTATCCCCTTCAGCCACAATATGTACATCTGAACACGCCACAGCTTAATAACACTTGCACCCACAATCTACAGTACAACACACAGACCCCTCCACTTGACTAAACAAATTGCTTTCACATTGCCATCTTGCATTTGTCACCTTCTTGTATCACACCTAAACCCTTAGGGCCTCATTCTATTATCGGCCGCAGCCGTTGCGGGGCCGCAAGGACCGGCCGCAAGCTATTCTGCTATTCTATTCCCCTCCGGCTGGGGCTTCCGGCAGGCTTTCGGCCGGTGCCTTGCTATCTCTTGCGGCCGCTCGCGCTGGAGGAAAGCTTTTGATCTAAAACGGCCGCAATGAAATCGGCCGCAAGAAAATCCTATTTGCAATTCTATTGCTCCGGGAACCCTCTCTGCAAGGCTAAAAGCGAGCCGCAGCTTACTTGCAGGAAAAAGGTCCCGCTAGCACCAATTAAGCACGAAATATAGCCCAAATAAAGCCATCCTGCACTTTGAGAAGACTATAAAGTGATTTTAGGTGTTAGCAAAAATAGCACAAATTTCCCCTATACTCAAATCCGTAAAATATATATTTTTTAATATATGTCAAATATGCATGTAAAAAGTCCAGAGGGCTTGGAGCACCTCAGACCTGGCCACGCTGCGGCCGGAAAATAAACAGTTAATGTAAACTCGGATTTGGGCTGATGTGCAAGCTTGAGAGGGGGTTACTATTAATCCTCATGTCCCCCAATATGATCCCTAGCATTTACAGAGCTGTACAGTGCTGTCTTGAATTTATTTTTGACTTTAAAGATTTCTGAGCTTACGGCCGGTTGCAAGATATACGGCCGACCGTAAGAGGAGATCCTTGCGGGGCCGTATAATAGAATTGCGAGGTAACAGAACCCCCGCAAGGAATCGCAGCCTTACGGCCGATTTACGGCCAATAATAGAATGAGGCCCTTGGATTGTAAGTTTGAGAGTTTTCAATCTTGTTTCAGTGCCTTGGAAACGAGCACTATGTACATTTGATTTTATGCTCAAAAACAGGGCCCTCTATTCTTTATAAGGTGTTACGTTTGTTTTTTGCCATATACTAAAACCCCTGTACAGCACTACAGAATATGTTGCTGCGATATAACTAAAGATAATAATAATAATAGCCTCACTCAGCATATTATAATAAACCTGCAGATATGATTATGGGTTTTATCAATGGAGATTTGTAATATCAGCTCCTGGCGATATAACAAGGGACTAAGAGGTGTCAGGGGTTCCCTGGTGTTCCAGTGGTTAGGATTCAGGGCTTTCACCTCTGCAATCTGGGTTTGATTCCAGTCAGGGAATCAAGAGGTCACACCACCCTGGTTGGGCCTGGGTGGGAGACCACCTAGGAATTTCACAAGCTATATTCTGTTGCCCACTGGAGAAGGAACTGGTAATCCACTCCAGTATTTCTACCATAAATATTAAGTGATCAGCATGGTGTGTTGTGGTCCTTGAGGTCACAGAGTCGAACATGACTGATTGACGTAAAACAAGAGATGTCATCAACCATATGTAAAATAATTCCATAGAGTTATTTTAGGTAATCGTCATATGTTTAGATGCTGAATAACAAAATAATGTCCTTTTTATAATTGACTAGGTTAAAATATTGCTTTTTTGAGTCCCTGACTGACAGATATATGCTCTGCAGCTCAGAAGAATAGTAGCCCATGACTAGGATGTATTATTCATCTCAGTCTAATAAAATCATGCACTTGTATCCACTCTTTCCCTCTTAATGCATCATATCCTAAGCTGCTTCTCTTCAATATTTAATAAGGAGCAGTTTTTTCCTTTCTCTGTGGAGGGTAATTCATTGCTTTTCATTTTCGTTGTAGATAATTTGCACTCTGGGGTGCCCGGGTAAACAATGCTTTGCAGGGAAGAGCATTTCCAAATGTAAAAGGGAAAAAGCAAACAGAAGGTACAAGAGAGGCCTTTTATAATGTAACTGACAGTGATTCCTTTTAGCCTCTATGACTATACAGAGGATGTTGTGAATTTATTACAATTCCCTTTTTGCTTTAGATATTAATATGTATTTTATGCAGCTGAAGCCTGTGTGTCATTGTGTCTTGTGTATTATACATCCAGTGTAAAATTATTATCTAGAAGTGGACTGTGGGCAGGATGCGGCCAACCAGCTGTTTTTTTTTTTGCAGCCCAATGTCTGCCAGGGAGTTATGGTTGTTTAGTCGCTTAGTCGTGTCTGACTCTGCGTGATCCAATGGACCACTGCAACATCTTTTGTCTGGTTTTGCTAATCCATAAGGTTTTCATTTGACAGTTTCTTCTCCAGTGGTCCACCATTTGTTTGACCTCTCTGCTCCTCTTGGGTAACCCTACAGGCATAGCTCACAGCTTCATTGTGATACACAAGCCCCTTCACCACAACAAGGTAGTGATCCAGAAGGGGCTGCCAGGGAATTTCCCCACACAAATCTATATTATTATGAAAATAAAATATAATGATTGTAATGGTCCATCTAAACATTTGCGACATCATATGTAAATTCCCACATATATTGAGCTATTTCATACAAAAATATCTTCATTTATATATTTAGAAATATTTATTAAAATTATTATTTTAAATCTGGTTTAGCTGATCGGTGGTCATTTATAATCTGGCACCCTATTATGAAAGAAGTTGGACAGCACTGATCTAAAAGAAGTGCATATAAATACAAATTATCTACTGAAACCAAACATTGTTCTACACCCGGGGAGAGATTGTCTGCATGATGACCCTCGATACTACAGATGCATTTCAAACCCCTTTTAAACCTAAAACAATTAACTGGTGATATTTTATTATATCTTCTCACTAAGGCCCTCATTCAATTGCGACTTGCCCAATTGAATAGGGCTCTAAATAAGCACATAGCATATTTTTTTTACAGAAGTTTTTAGTTATTGAACTTTTATTCAAAAGTTCTTTACTAACTAAAAACTTCAGTAAAAAAAATATGCTATGTGCTTATTTAGAGCCCTATTCAATTGGCCAAATCGCAATTGAATAAGGCCCTAAGTAAGCTGCCTCTCACTAACCACTTTAATTTCTGATAAAGTGAACCAGAACATAATACAGTAGATCATCACGACTAAGTAACCATACACTCATGAGACATTACAATAAGAACCTAAACACACTGTCCTAATGCAGGCACTTGTGATAACCATGTAGTGGTGAATGTACCATTTCTATGTATCCCGGCAATTACTATATTGTCCTTAGGGGCCACTCCTTTTCTAGATATCCTAGGACCTTGGGTGATAATATCAATTATTCCTGGTAGCAGCTTTTTTTAATCGGCCTACTTCCATTAGGGGATGTGATCACAGTGAAGGGTCTTGTGTATTTCAATAGCTGTGAGCTGTACCATGTAGAGTCACCCAAGATGGGCAGGTCATAGAAGAGAGATCCGATAAATTGCGGTCCACTGGAGAAGGAACTGGCAAATCACTCCAGTATCTTTGCCATGGAAACCTTAAAGATAAGCACAACCAGACACAAGATATGCCTGGTGTCCATAGGGTCGCGAAGAGTCGGACTTGACTGAACGACTAAACAACAACAAAAGTGCTTAGCAAGACTTTCAAAATAAAAAATAATCCACATTATATTTGTGAGTAAAGTTATTATGGAATGACTGCAATTTTGTAATTTGGTAACTACTACTGGTGTTGTACTGTTTTTTTATTTAGAACTGAAGAGGAATGATTATATAAATAAACAGTCTAAAAACCAAACTATTAATAATAATAATAATAATAATAATAATAACTACATTTATTTGTAATGCGCCGACATATTCCGTAGCCCTAAACAGGGTAGATACAAGTTAAAAACAAACTTGACAAATTATGAAAGAATGGAGGGCCCTGTGATTGAAATATTGAAAACTCGCAAACTATTAGCCTAAAGGGTATGGGTGAGGTATATAGAAAGGTAAGATAACATTTTTTTTTATTTCTAAAAACACGGATTTGTACACCCTGATTTATATGGTCTGTTTGTAATATAATAAGAGTGCAGACTACCAAAAGTCCAGCTTTATAAGGACAAATGTCTTCTTTTAGTCTGTTTTTTTAAAACAATACTTATTCATATCTAGAATAATAGCAGATATAACTGTTTTATTTTGAAATTTAAATAGTATTTTACATTGGGCCGCATATAAGGCAGGGTTGATCCAAAACACATGCACTTCCAGCCTTGCATTCGTATAGATTATTTGGGGCTATTAATACCATTGCCTGACCATGATTTATGTAACTGTCCTTCCTCTGATCCGAAGACCTTGTTCCATTTGACATTGCTTGTGTTATCAAGAGCAGGAATGCTGAATCAGTGGGAATAACTGGACTGTGAAAAGGATGTGCAAACATATAACCTCTTAATTTTTCATGACCTTTTTAACTTTATATTTAGCTCCGCTATGGACAGGTGCCATGAGCCAGGTTGCATCTAAATACTTTTGAATGCATCTATACCTACAGAACATGAAAATGTGTGCCCTATATTCCATTTATATAGATGGAGTAAATTAAGTAAACCATAACTTATTCTGTCTTTAAAATACTTGTTCCTCAAAAAGTTTTTAATAGTTCTACTATGCAAGATTTTGCTGTGATTTGCTTTGTACTTAACCCCTGCATAGTGCTATAGAATATATTGGTGCATAATAAAGGATGATAATAATAATAGGAGTTTTCTTGTTCAATGAAACTACTCAAAGTAATTCATTTTCAGCCCCTATGCCTGTTTCATTTTCCAATGTGTTGCACTGTTTACCGCTGGTTGCATTGCTTCAGAACAGTGATAATCTTCAAAAAAAGTATTATTATTATTATACTTTATTTATAACGCGCCAACATATTCCGCAGCGCAATACAGGGGTTAGGTACAAGTATAAACAATGCCCCACAATGAAAATAATGGAAGACCCTGTTATTGAGCTTTCAATCTGATATACACTGTGCTTTCCCTAAAGCACCTCACAAGATTAAAACTCGCAAACTTACATTCTAAAGGGTATGGGTAAGGTACAGGAGAGTGAGAGATGCATAGTGAATGAAGAGGCTAAAGATGATAGGCTTTTTTGAATAGATGTGTTTTTAAAGAGATTTTGAAGGATCTGAGGCAGGAAGATAGTCTGGTGGTGCGAGGTAAAGAGTTCCAAAGAATAGGGGCAGCACGTGAAAAGTCTTGAAGCCGGGAATTAGAGGAGGTGATGAGAGAGGAGAAGAGAAGAAGGTCATTAGCAGAGCGAAGAGGGCGGGTGGGAGTGTATTTTGGGATGAGAGCAGAGATGTAGGAGGGTGCACTATTGTGGAGGGCTTTATATGTTAGGGTCATGATTTTGGGAAGCCAGTGGAGTGCCTGACAGAGAGGAGCTGCAGACACTGATTGTTTAGTATGGTAGATGAGTCTAGCGGATGCATTCAAAATGGATTGGAGTGAAGACAGACGGGTGATAGGAAGGCCAGCAAGAAGAGTGTTGCAGTAATCGAGGTGAGATATGATAAGAGCGTGAATAAGGATTTTAGTTGTGTCTTGTGTGAGGTAGTGGCGTATTTTGGATATGTTTTTTAGGTGAAAGTGACAAGATTTTGTGAGTGATTGGATGTGGGGAATGAAAGAGAGGGAAGTATGAGGTAGATAATATGTTTGTCTTTTGGAAAGATTTCCTTGTAACATAAAAATGCAACTTAAACCAATCCTTTGATAAAGCTGACATGTAGTTCAGCGAAACGGTTCATCAGGAGCTTTACATAAAATTATTTTGATTATATCCATCTAGCGTAGGCCTTTTTAACTTTCTGAATTAGTTTTTATGCTAAACATGTATTGGTCACCAGTTTGGTGACTGCTAAATAAGGGCACATTTTGATACCCCTTGTAGGGGCTGTATGATTGGTTTGTTTCAGTTTTTAAAGTGTGTGTGTGTGTCTGTTTTTTTTATGTGGTGTTGCTTAGTAAATTTGGAATCAAATATCCCTTAAGTTAGGAGGCTCTCTAAAAGTTGGACATAGGCCTTGTGTGGTTGCATGTATGTTTTATGTTACAGGGAAGTTGTTCCACCTTTTTGAAGATTGTACCCTCTTATATACTTTTTGAGTCTAGTTTGTGGCATTTTTTTTATATTTTAACAAGAAGTGAGATAAAGTTGCCCATTCCTTTTATTATTTTTTTTATTTTTTGTATATGGTATTTATCTATTTTTGGTTTCAAGCACTTGAACTTTCTCTTTGGAGCTTCTCTCTTTTGACTACTCAAATAGTGGATAAAAAGCTTTTGGACCATCGCACTAGAGTGGTGTCCCGTCCTCAGCGCGCTGAACAATTGTGCAACGCCACAAACATGCCGACACATGGTCGCACCGACAACTGCGCACAAGACAATTGAGCGCCCGACAACTGCGAGCAGTGTACTGAGCTAAGTTGAGTGTAGGGGTGTTAGGCTTAAGGGTTGTAGACTTTGGGGCTTTAGGGTTAGGCTTAGAGGTCTAAGGGTTAGGGTTAGGCTTATGGGGTTGGGGAGTTGAAAGCGTTATGGTACCTAGATATTTCAAGCTTGTGCGCTTTTAACGGCATGCATTTGCTGGCCGCAATTGTCGGCGCTAAACTGTCGTGCCGCATAGGATGGGGTTCTCACCAGAGGCTTTTTGCACTATTGTAAAACAAAGTAGTGCTGCCAACCCCACTGGTAAACCATGCAGCAGATTGTGGAGGGAGGAGAATGAAAAAGGCAGGGATGCTGAAAATACAAATACAAGGTTAGAGGTGCTGAATCTGGTGAAGGCAGGTTTTAAAGGCATGAGAACCCACTTAGAGAGCAGCACTCTTATCTCAGTTGTGGCTTTACTGGGGAGAAAAATTCTATTTTCAGTCTTTTGGTACTTGTGAGCTAAAAGAGTGTTGCTCTCTGAGTAGGTTATCATGTTCTCAGAATAAAAGGCCATTTATCTCACTATGTGCTCTTCATGGTGTGAAAGAGCACAAGATTCTATGTTGTGATCTATTGCTTTAAAAAAAAATTAAACTAAGAACAGTTAAGTTGCAGTCTAAGGTATGTTTACAGACACACTGCTGACTGCTCCATGATTTACAGCATCTGACAGATGAATTTGGGAATTGTTACCCCTCTTTCTGATCTGCTCACTGCACAGAGCTCTTCTGTCAGTCTGTATGGAGGCATGCCTAATTCTTATGTAAACAGAACTTCATTTATGATTTTTATTCTGTGAAAAGGGCACCTATTTCAAAAATTCAAAAAGTATTTTAATATGTTTGCAGGAGTCCATTGCAGTGGTGTGCTCTAAGTTGTGCTGAATTAACTGGCTCTTTAACCCATAAGTGAAATATTTAGTGATTCCAGCATGCCATGCTCTGCACAGATACATTTTATAAGAGTTAACTTTTTTCTTTTGCTCAGAGCTATAGGTGTGGGTGTGAATTAGGGCATGTAATTAACTCCAGTAAACACAGATTTTACTTTATAAATATCTCATTGAAAAATGCACATATTTCAAAAATTAAAAAAGTATTTCAACATGCTTTTAGGACATTTTTACTGTGATGTGGTCCAAATTGTGCTGAAAAGTGTCCCTTTTGAAGCTCCTGTGACCCTGCATGTGCATATATTGAACATGCCTGTAGCTGAGTGTGTACTTAAAAACCCTTGTATGTTAGTGGTCTGAGAGTAATGGTGCCCCTCCCATTGCATACATGATCAATACAGCAATATGGAAAGCTAACCATCTCTGTGAGTAGAGGGGATAAAGAAAGTGTATTAATAATTTTGTTGTATAGACTGGAATAAAGTGCTTTGTAATGACCGATCTCTCTCTTTAAACAAAAGCAACAACTTTCTAGAACCAGAACAGGGAAATGCTCCCCCTGCGGCCTCGCCGTGTGGCTGGGCATTGCTGTTTCCCTTGGCTGTCTGTTAGGCGCTGAGCTTGTCACATCGTGTTTTGTCAGTAAGAGGGAAAGTGGCAGAACATTACAAGGGAATAGCCGAGCGCAAGCAGCTGGGCTCCTCAGGACAATGCCTCTTGCGCTGCTTTGACTTCCTTCATCTGGATCCTCATAACAGTGTAATAACTCACGTCCTGATCACTATCAGTTATGTTGTTTGTTATATTTCCATTTGCTCTGTGTTTGCCCTGAAATAGCACAGGGAGGTACAGATTAAACTTTATTGTTGGCAAGTATACAGTATTACTGCTGCGATAAAGAAAGGAAATGGGACGCTGTGAAGACTGTTTTTGGGGACATCTCCTTTTATGCAAGAAAACAATATGCTAGTTCAGCCTTTGTTTCATGGATTGTGATGCATCTGATAGAGGAGAATCAGTAGGTATGAAAAATACCAAAATAAACCTTATTAAATGTACTCTAATGTTTGCAAATTTCTTCAGATTTCTGTCACTTGATTTTGAGAAGGCATGACTCTTGAAAACTTTAGTAAAAAATATCATGTAATTACTTTGTTTTGGCCAATTAAAGGCGTTTATAACATTATTTCAATGTCTGGGAAGTCAGTTTGCGCAGCAAAGCATCATGGAATGTTTAATCTTGTTTTCTCCTTCACAAGGAAGCAAGGAGGAGCCCAGAGATTTCTATGTGTAACGTCTCTGCATTGTGCTGCTGGTGGTTTGAAAATGAATGTAGGGTTAAAAAAACAAACCCAAATGCAGGGTTTCTATTGGTAGGTACCATATGTCTATGTAAGCACCTCTGGAGGTGTGGGAATCATTTTTTTAAATTAAAATAAATCTGTATGTATATAGAATGACTCCATATAATGTGTGTTTGATATAAGCCGCATGTGTTAGATTAGAGAAAGTTAAAAACAGGGAAACTTCCATAGACCTTAAATGGGAAAAAAAAACTTGTGTTTAAATAACTAGTGGCAGGAGTGTTGGGTACTATTCCTGAGTATTTAAGGGACATGGCAAGAGTTTCAGATATGGTAATTGAGTACTATAGCTAATAAGAACTTTTTTATTTAAAATGTTTTTTTTTTTTTTTTTTTTCTTATATACACTTACATTGCAATTTGCATTTTTACCTCTCATCAGCCTTTCTGGTCCAGGCAACCAAGCGTACTCCTGTATCTCATTCTGTTGGGTGGTTAATTCCAATAATTGCTCCTTTTATACAGGGAGTGCAGAATTATTAGGCAAATTAGTATTTTGACCACATCATCCTCTTTATGCATGTTGTCTTACTCCAAGCTGTATAGGCTCGAAAGCCTACTACCAATTAAGCATATTAGGTGATGTGCATCTCTGTAATGAGAAGGGGTGTGGTCTAATGATATCAACACCCTATATCAGGTGTGCATAATTATTAGGCAACTTCCTTTCCTTTGGCAAAATGGGTCAAAAGAAGGACTTGACAGGCTCAGAAAAGTCAAAAATAGTGAGATATCTTGCAGAGGGATGCAGCACTCTTAAAATTGCAAAGCTTCTGAAGCGTGATCATCGAACAATCAAGCGTTTCATTCAAAATAGTCAACAGGGTCGCAAGAAGCGTGTGGAAAAACCAAGGCGCAAAATAACTGCCCATGAACTGAGAAAAGTCAAGCGTGCAGCTGCCATGATGCCACTTGCCACCAGTTTGGCCATATTTCAGAGCTGCAACATCACTGGAGTGCCCAAAAGCACAAGGTGTGCAATACTCAGAGACATGGCCAAGTTAAGAAAGGCTGAAAGACGACCACCACTGAACAAGACACACAAGCTGAAACGTCAAGACTGGGCCAAGAAATATCTCAAGACTGATTTTTCTAAGGTTTTATGGACTGATGAAATGAGAGTGAGTCTTGATGGGCCAGATGGATGGGCCCGTGGCTGGATTGGTAAAGGGCAGAGAGCTCCAGTCCGACTCAGACGCCAGCAAGGTGGAGGTGGAGTACTGGTTTGGGCTGGTATCATCAAAGATGAGCTTGTGGGGCCTTTTCGGGTTGAGGATGGAGTCAAGCTCAACTCCCAGTCCTACTGCCAGTTCCTGGAAGACACCTTCTTCAAGCAGTGGTACAGGAAGAAGTCTGCATCCTTCAAGAAAAACATGATTTTCATGCAGGACAATGCTCCATCACACGCGTCCAAGTACTCCACAGCGTGGCTGGCAAGAAAGGGTATAAAAGAAGAAAATCTAATGACATGGCCTCCTTGTTCACCTGATCTGAACCCCATTGAGAACCTGTGGTCCATCATCAAATGTGAGATTTACAAGGAGGGAAAACAGTACACCTCTCTGAACAGTGTCTGGGAGGCTGTGGTTGCTGCTGCACGCAATGTTGATGGTGAACAGATCAAAACACTGACAGAATCCATGGATGGCAGGCTCTTGAGTGTCCTTGCAAAGAAAGGTGGCTATATTGGTCACTGATTTGTTTTTGTTTTGTTTTTGAATGTCAGAAATGTATATTTGTGAATGTTGAGAAGTTATATTGGTTTCACTGGTAAAAATAAATAATTGAAATGGGTATATATTTGTTTTTTGTTAAGTTGCCTAATAATTATGCACAGTAGTAGTCACCTGCACACACAGATATCCCCCTAAAATAGCTAAAACTAAAAACAAACTAAAAACTACTTCCAAAAATATTCAGCTTTGATATTAATGAGTTTTTTGGGTTCATTGAGAACATGGTTGTTGTTCAATAATAAAATTAATCTTAAAAAATACAACTTGCCTAATAATTCTGCACTCCCTGTATATGGGGGCTGGTTGTAAAGCCATATGAATTTCGACAGGAATACGCATTTAGATACCACAAGGAGAAAAATTATTCAACTATTTCGCTGATTCAGAAGTTTGCTCCTGCCAGCCAATAAGTATTAATACAGCTGTATGAACCATATTTGTCAACCAATGAAATCTACAGATGTGTGTATGCTCTGTTAACTTCCTGTTAGTTTCAATGACATTTAAACAAGTTTTACTATTTGTTTCATGCAAAAAACAATTTTGGTAATGTTTAAAGGGACACTGTCGCCCTAACAGGAGGGTTGTTTCATCTTAAAGTACATTAAAAACTGCCTATACATTATACTACTAATTTTCTCTACAACAGGTCTTTCTTGAGATATTTAGCATCCTTTATCCTAATGTGTGGCTGAGTGTGCTCAAAGTACTTGATAAGAATAGAAAAGGTGTTCTAACCACATTATCACATTAAGGGCCATTGTTTTGACTACCGCAGAGACGGCACCCTTATTTCAGCGCTCCTTAGTAATGCAATGCGATGCGTGCACGCATGCGCTCCAAACAAAAGCGTGCCATGACATCTGTGCGCATCGCATCTCTCGCATCCCTCCCACTCAGTGCCAGACAGAATATATAGGGAGACGGGGAGAATATATAGGGAGACACATTGACGTCAGGTGAGTATTCTGCACAGGCAGTTACCTCTAGGACACCTCGCATCCCTCTTCACATTCAGCACTAGATATGACAAAATAATACCTTACCAGTCCTAGAGGTGACTGGCCGTTCAGAATACTCACCTGACGTCAATGTGTCGGGGTATATACAGTTCTCCCTAGCCCTGTGCCAATGCAGGCACTGAGTGGAAAAAATGTTTGATATGCGATGCGAGCAGATGTCAGGTCGCGCTTTTTCACGGGCACGTTTTTGTATGGAGTGCATGCTTGCGCATGCGTCAGCGCACATTACTGACACGCGCTGAAGTCGTGCCACCCACAGAGACAGACAGTAATCTTGATTAGTAAATCAAAGCCACTGATTAGTATTTGAAATTTTATCTTTCTTGCAAACTGCAGCACCAACATTACTGGATTTCTCAAGAAATACTGTATTGGTCCGAATATAAGCTGCACCTTTAAAATTCAAGGGAAAATTTTTTAAATTGGAGAGAAAAAGACTCTCCAAGTGATCAGCCAATGCAAGAAACAGGCTTTCTAATTAGCACTGTACCTTTTTTTGCAGGTTACAGGCCTTACAGTATGTTAGAATCACTAAAACTGCAAATCGCTATTCAATACCGCAGTCTCAAGCACGCAAATCAGCACCGTTAACTGCGCAAATCGGCAGTAATTTTACGTTCACGAATAGAAGCCGCACACGTAACTTGCAAACTCAAAAATCGGAAAAAAGGTGCGGCTTATATTCGGACCAATATGTTATTCGCTTATATTGATTATATTGGCTATATATTAAATTTAGCAATTTTCTCTGCTTTTTGAGCAACTAGCTTGATGTTAGGAGTCTCTTTAGAGCATGCTCTTTAAAAACTATAGCCTTATTCCTACTACTCCTATGGGCCTCTAAATACTGCGAACACAGTTCTTTTTAAAATGAATGTTAGATTGTAGCTTTCAAATACATTTGTTGATAGCAACTCTATTCTCTTCATAGCGGTGATAAGAAATAACAATATATATTTTATTTATTTGGTAAACTACTGAATCTAAAAAACTACTGAATCACAATATAATGTCTTGGGTGAAACCTCTCATTATCTCTTGCTGAATAAAAGATTCAGTATCCCATTGTTTGGGCCGCTCTGCTCGTCCGTATACGAGATGTTTGCTCGCTATTTTGCAGAAATCTGAAATACTGTCAGGCTAAATTGAATCCCATATGGCTGAGTACTGTAAACACAGTAGACTATGAAGCTAAATTTAAGCAAGAGAACTGGCTTATAGACTGCAAGCTCACCAGAGCAAGCCCTCCATCCTTTTCTGTTGGTTTGTGCCTATTCGCACCGCGAGCACCACATTACTGAGACGTACTGGAGCTCTATAAATAAATGATATTAATAATAAAAGCAACAGTTGTTTTACTGCAGTGCAAGTTATTTCTACTGCTCCCAGTTGTCTGAACAAACAAAGGAGCAGTTGTTTTTTTTTTTGTACGGGGGGGGGGGGGGGGGCAGGGGTTTAAAGAGACAACGAAAAGACACCATTTAAAGAGCTAGTGTATGGTCAGAAATCAACCATTGTATAGTCTAATTTGGCAACAGAACTGCAATACATTTGGCTATTTTGCCATCACCAAATTAGACGCAGCAAGTATTTAATTTACAATATTTTGGTCCTCATTCAGATTTTTCAGGATGGGGTGAGATGATCAGGTACTACCATCTTTTTAAGAACATACCACATTTTATCAAAGACTTTAGAATAGTCTATGAAGCATAAATAAGTGTTTTGCTTTCTTTATTTTCCATTGGACAATTGGATCTCTTGTGCCCCTTCCTCTGCAGAACCCAGCTTGTACATCTGGTTTTTCCCTGTCCATATATGGTTGGAGCCAAGCTTGTAGGATCTGAAGCATTACCTTGCATGTGAAATGAGTGCATTTGTTTAATAATTGGGGCAATCTTTGGCACTGCCTTTTTTGGGGATTGAGGTGTAGACTGACCTTTTCCAGTCTATTGGCCACAGTTGAGGTTTCCAAATTTGTTTGGCTTAAGGCAAGCAACACTTTCACAGCAACTTGTAGAATTGGGATTCCATCAACTCCTGCAGCCTTGTTATCAGCAAGGCATACTAGGGCCATCTCACTTTGCTCTCCAAGATGTTGGACTGCAGCTCATGGGAGAAACTATTGAGGTCATCACTGCTGTTGAGATCCTTCCTATATAGATCTTCAGTGTATTCACCTCTTCTTTATCTGATCTTCTTCTGTTAAGTCCCTAGAATTTTTGTTTTTATCATGCACATTGTGACATGAAAGGTGCCTTTGAGATCCATAATTTTAATGAAGAGGTTTATTGATTTACCCATTCTGTTATCTTCTATCTCTTTACATTGCTTATTATAGATTGTCTCTTCTTTCTATCCTTGGGAATTCCGCATTCAGTTGGACAAATCTTTTCCTATCTCCACAAACCTTTCACTTCCCTTCTTTCCTGAGCTACTTTCCAAGCCTTGTCAGATAGCCTGTTTGCCTTCTTAGTTTTCTTTCTTTGAGGAATATTCTTTGTTGCTGTTTCCTGGATAATGTTGCAAACTTCTGTCCAAAGTTCTTCAGGCATTCTATCTTCCATGTCTAATACCTTAAATCTATTCTTTACTTCCACTGCATATTCACAAGGGATATTATTTATTTTGCTTCTTCTTGGTCTGATGATTTTTCCTCTCTTCTTCAGTTTTAATTCTGAACTTTGCAATAAGAAGGTTATGGTCTGAGCCGCAGTCAGCTCCAGGTCTTGTTTTTGCTGATTATAAAGAGCTCCTCCATCTTTGGCTGCAAAGTATATAGTCAGTCTGATTTCTAGTAACTCTTAATATACAATATAGGAATATACTCTTAACTGTATATATACTCTTAACTTAATATAGTTTCAATGCCAGTCTGCTTATAAATTAAACTTTTGTGATGAAGTGTCCAGTGTTACGTTATATTTGAAACTTCTAAAGCAATTCTACAGGACGATAGATTTTTATTAGCCAATGAGATGGTGGGTCGGATTTACATTCGCTAGTGAGTTAGTGGCCCAAATTGGTATATGTATATGAAAACAAATAAATATATTGGAAATCAGTGGGCCACAGAAATTAGCTGGTGGGCAGCATCCAGTAAGCACTGATCTAAAGTACATATCAAGAGCAATTCAATATTGGCTAAACTAAATGTTTAATGGTAGTCTCTTGCATAAATGATGGGCCAGACAATCACTTATTCTTGTCAGCCAGTGGTTAGTAATATAGCTTATGAGTTTTGTCTGCCAATGATATCTACTATACACTTTTATACCCCGCTTTTTTTTTCTTTTTGCATTGGTCTAAACTTTTTTCTTTGTAATTATTATAATGCTTTATTTGTAACACACCAGCATATTCTGCATCGCTACACTGGGGTTCTAACACATTGCAAAAGATTGGAGGGCCCTGACACACATAGTGGTTAAAACCTCTTTTAAAGGCACAAAAAGAAAAAAAATAGTTTTCCTTATCCCTTTATCTAAAATAGGCTGTAGACCCCCCAGGCTAATAAAATAGTCCTAAAGTATTTCATAATTAAATCTAATTGTTGTAACTCTATCAAGCTTTAATTTTCACCACCTTGTATGTAACGTTTTTCATTATCTTTCTGTATGTTGAGCCAATTAAACCAGACATCCAGGGATGCCTCTCTCCTCAGTACTCTTAATTCTTCCACGGTCACCTCTTTAACTTGCAGCATTTCATTTTTCCCACCACTGCTGCCTCTTTTGTTCCCTCCCCATTTTTTGTCACTGTCATCTTCTGTCTAGGGCTCCTTAGAGAGATAAATTTGGTGGATATGTCCATGCATTCACTATATTTCCTTGACTTCAGTACTCTCTGTAATGCTGGGAGGGTGCACCTCCCCACCACAGCATGTAGAGCGTGACTTCTGCTGGCCAGGTGTGCCGTGACATCACTCAGGTGTGCGCCAAGGCAAGGCCGGAAAAGTAAAGCAAACAAAGGGAGCAGCTAAGAATTTGTTAACGGCTTGTGCAAGATCCTGGAGCTGGGGCTGCCCAGATCCTGCTGGATTACAAACAGATCCTGGATATATCCAGTGTCACTTGGGTAACTCCTGCCGTTTTGATGCTTATTTTGCTTTTAGTTTTCAGAATACATTTCTACTAATGTTTCTATATTTGTTATGCATTTATACAGTTATCTAAGTATTTCTGTGATAGAGGCATGAAAAGTACAAACCACATTTGTGGTAAGAAAACAAAAAAAATATCTTCAGTGGATGCACTAAAAAGATGCACGGCTTATATACAAAACATGGACACGCTTTTCATGCATTTAAAAGAACATTTTATGAACATTATAAAAGTGAATAACTTTTTTGCATGAACAAATAATTAAACCTGTTTAGCCAACAGGGCGGGCCTCTCTGTGCATGGGGCTAAAAGTATCATGTGGGGCGCATTGGAAGACAAGTACAACTCATATATTTATATCGCTGCTCATTGGCCGACAGAGAAAGCCCCCAGGGCAATCATACATTTGAATTCGCCTAATAAGCAATTGGACCAGCGTCAAATATTCTTTTAAATTCAACAGACTTTCCACAGTCCTATAAGGAAATACATCATGACCTTTTATCTGTAGGAAGAGGGATTTTTTTAAGTGATGAAAATCTTAAAAAATATATCAAAAATTATAATCAAAAGATTATATTAAGTTATCATTGGTAGTATGTCCCAGAAATGCAAGAACAAGAGCTTGTGATTTCAGGTAACATGGAAAAATACTACTTTACAGAAAGGGTAGCAAAAGTGGAAAAGCAGTTCAATGGACATGGTAGGGGCAAACGAATTAGGTATTCAAGCATATGTGGGATAAGCCTATCCTGAGAATTAATCCAGGCTATAGATGACAAGATGGGCCTGTTAATTGTGTCTGCCATCTGGATTTCTGTATTCAGTATACATTATTATAAACTAGCGAATTGCCTGTCAAAAAATTACGGGCATAAAATTGTAAGGCAGGCAATGCTGTTTGCCACACAATGTGAGGCTTTTGCTTCTCTGAGCACCTTGGCGCTCATTGCAGGTTTCATTAACCTGCAGGTTTTGTGCTTGGGAATGCCATGTGTCTCTTTCCAGCATCTCCCCCCCCCCCCCCCGTGCCTTCCCTGTGTGTTTCTCTTCTGTGTCTCTGCTGACTGTTTGTGTGGTGCGCGCTGACTGACGTTTGTTTTATTTTCAAAGACCTGTGTGTCTGGCGTTGTCGGTGTGCTGTCATGTATTTTCCGTGGGTCGGCCATTAAATTTGCATGTGTGACGGGGCCACTGCTGCAATGATAGCCTTCAGCCTATGAGCTTTCAATGCAATGAGCTTTCAGCCAAAGTCCCGTGCGCTTTAATGCCTTAACTGCTCGTCTCGATTTGTGAGCTTCGGCGCTCATTTCAGCCTATGTCCTGCGTGCTTCAATGCGTGCTTTGCGAGGTTTACAGGGCAAGGAGCGCCTTTGGCACTCATTGCCTTAGTCCTGCGAGCTTGGAAGTCTTCAATGCATCAACGGCTCGCCTCGGTTCGCGAGGCTCGCAAACGTGATGACAAATCGCAGTTTGACAATTCCAATATGTAATATAATATGTGTGTGTGTGTGTGTAACAACAAGGATAATTGTGTTACTAATGCAAAAAACGTCTCTGTGACGTATACATCTTTTTTTCAAAGGACTCCTTTATGGATCACGGGACAAAAAAACTTGCACGAGGAAGCATACGTCAGTAACAAATACCAGATAAAAAGATCATTCTTGTAGTATGAAATAATGCTACAGTGCACAGAGAGTAGTGGATTATTGGGGGATGAAATGTGAATCTCTGCATGGGAGCTTTATGTTACTATCTATTTATTTTAATAACAATATTTTTTTACCAATATTGTAAATTATTATTAAAATTAGGACATTTTTATAGGTCCACAGCAGAGGTGTTTTTTTTACTTTTTAATGTTTCTACCCTAGCACAGTTGGACCTTCTGCTTGGTGCCTTGGTCTTGTTCCCTAGCTGGTAGATTCCCTGGTACTCACACACCGTAAGCTGGCATCCTCTTGTTACTCAGTGCTGGGATAGCATTACCATCCTGGGCACACCATTTAGCTTGGCTGGCTAAGCCACATACAATCTGTATTGTTGTCTCTTGTCACATGTAGTAATGATGTCATTATTCTATAACCACTCTGTTTTATCAAACTAAACAATGAGTCTTTGTTTTAAATTGTGTCTTGTAAGAATATAATGACTCACCGGTGGTAATGCTGAACTCACATCCCTCTGATCTTGAACATGACAAACACTTATTGAAACCTCTAATGCCCAGCATTATCTTATAATCCACTTGAACTAATAACCCATACATATGTTGAAAAAAGGTAAAAATAACAAGCATATAACAATGGAACCGTTCAATTTGATTGTTAGACTATTATTCCTATTTTCAGCGGGGCATGCTTTTAATCTCTTACCACCACTGGCAATCTTAATTGCTGTGGATAAGGCCATTCACTCAGAGGGTTATATGTCTCTTCAGTTAAACATGAACTAATTCTTAAAATGTGTATAAATTATAAGATACTTCCAATAGCTGGAACCTTTTCTGTGTCCTTTTAACATGGGATCCATTTAGGCGTAATTGTGATATCTCTCCAGCAGCCCTCAGAACATACTGTAGCCTTAGATTAAAGTACAGGGCCAGAAACCCACTCAGACAGCCTTTTCACTCTTATTGGACTCATTAGTGTGAGGTTGGTTCTGACAGCTGTGACATACGTCTGGAGAGAATCCAGTGAGATCCTATGTTCTTCCAATTCAGTATCTGTCTGTTCCTCAGGAACAGATTAATGACCAATATGGAGTTTCCATTGTATTAATATTTGTTAGGTGCTACTTCTGTGTCCAATGAATTAATTAAACACTTTAAAATATCAAACTAAAAATGAACAAACTCACCCTGATGTTTGCTAAATCTCTTGATCTTGCACGCAGCAGCTTTTGTGGGTTAACACCCCTGAAAATCCCTGATGGATTTTATGCTATTTTAGAATTTGTTTAAGCCAATCACAGGCAGCTAATACATTTTAATACAATGTAACAATCAATGATGGCAGTTTGTGCAGGAAAGAATCATGGGATGTGTAGTCTTTCTGTAGAAGGAATTAGGAGGAGCCAGACACTGATCTGCAGATATCTGCATCGAGCTGCTGCTGGCTTGATGGTTAGTAAAAGGGTTAAAATATGTACCCAAATGCAGTGTTTCTATTGGGAGGTACACTGTGTCAATGTAAGCAGCTCTGGGGTGTGGAAAAAAGTTTTATTTTTAAATAAAATATGTTTTTATGTGTATAGAATGACTGAATGTAATGTGTGTGTGTGTGTCTGATATAAGCAGCATGTGTTAGATTGTAAGTTTGCAAGTTTTCAATCTTGTGTCAGTGCCTTGGATACCAGCTCTATGTACATTTGATTTTATGCTCAAAACAGGGCCCTCCATTTTTTACAATGTGTTAAGTTTGTTTTTTGCCATGTACTTAATGTACAGCGCTACGGAATATGTTGGCGCGATATAAATAAAGATGATGATAATAATAAAATGAATTAGAGAAAGGTAAAAAACGTTTAAAGTGAGTTTTCTAATGTAGTGTGGCCCATGCAGTCATATATTACTGAATTGTTGAAAGGTTATTGAGAACAATCTTAAGTAACCATATGTTGACCATTGTATAAATGTGTGCTCTGATCATGGGCTGTGCTGCAGCTCCTCCAAGTGGTTTACAAATCCAGGTCATAGCATAATGTCTGTCACCTAACACCACAGAGTATTATATGCGGTCCCACAGCAGAAAGATTAGACCCAAGGCTCGGAGGTCTGGAGCCCAGGATGCATTAAGTAATGGATTGATTGAAAAAGCACTTTCCTGTAAGGCATCCGGCACTCATCCCAGCTATAAATGGCACATAGTCATGTGACTACCTTTATGAGCATAGAATTGTTTAAAGGGTAAAAGAAGAGTAGAGCAAAAAACGCATTTAATGTAATGTCCACACATCCTTGGTAAGCAGAGTCCGTGCTCCTGACCTACTATGCACAGATGGTGCGCTCTGTATAATATTGGCTGGTAATCTGCCCGTGTCCTAGAAGATTAAGACAATTCTGCTTTTGCATGTAAAATCAACTGAGATTTTTTACTTCCATGATTTGCAATATTTAGCATTTTAACACAAGAACGCAGGAAGAATCAACCGCTTCAGTGTAGCTGCTAACATGTGTACATTGGGTTTTGCTTTTTTTTTTTCTTCTTCTTGAATGAATGAACCAAGCCCTGTCTAGGAAAATAAATTGCTTTTACAGCACTGGGAAGTAACTTATTAAATGACTGGGTGCTGCAGTCATGTGAGCGCCGAGGGATCTTCAGACCTAAGGGAAAGTGTATTGCGGCCTTGCTACATACGTGAAGAAAGCAAATCTCTTTGTTTCCAAGACTGAGAGGGACATTGTGAGAAAGCACTGCATGGGTTTCTATAAGATGACCTATTAGGACATTATCCTGGGATGGATTCTAAAGAGATTGACCTTCAAGACGATTACAAGTCGCCTTTTAATTTTGACTGTGGAGTTAATAGGAATTATCTTTTCTTGTCGCCAAGACTGAATGATACGCCACCCGACTCCCCGATACTACGGAGCACTGGTAATATATTATTGCATGTCTCATGACCTTCTGTGGGTGGAGTGATGATCTGTGCTGTTATGTGTGATCCATGATTCTGGTAACCTCTGTGTATCGACGGGATACTTACAACTCCGTTCTGAGGACGGTGTATACAAGTGTTGGGCAGCCTATTTCTCTTAATTGAAAAGAGGCTGTAGAACAGATTTTTTATCTTTTTGTTTAGTACGTAGCAAAAATGGTAAAATTCACTTTTGGAGAGGGAGACGAGTTAAGATGGATAGGGAGTCAATGAATTGTGCTGTGAGAGGGGGGGCTGATTGCCCACCCTAGAAAATAGGCCCAAATTTGGAAGCCAAAGATGGCTGCATGTTGTGTCCAAACCCCCCAAATGGTATAAACACATTCTTCATATTTATTACCATTTATCATTTCCTAATTGTAGATCAGTATTTTTCAACAGGATTATTTGGCATCAATGGTCTGCACAAGACCTACGTTATCATGCATAAAGTGATATCGAAAAATAAATGGTTGCTCATGGTGTACTTAGTCTTGGGTACAAATTTGCTTAGGTGCTTCCCAAGGGTCAAAATGCTTTAGACTAAACGAGAGAGACAAAAAAGTACCCTTGGTGCTGGAGCACACTAAGTGACTGATCTCCTAAAGGAGATAAATAGTACTTAAAATTTTACTTTTTATTTTAGCTATATTAAAATACAAATATTTAAAAAATAATGGACGCTACGAATGAAAAGAGCTGGCCAAATGTAATAATACATAGATAACTATCTGAATACTGAGACCAAAGGAATCCGCAATGTATATAAGAAAGTGTTAAGTGCAAGAAAATTATATATATATTTGGGGTAATAGAGGATAGTTATCCATTTATTAATACATTTGGCCAGCTTTTTTCATTCGTAGCGTCCTCGTCATTTTTAAATATTTTAGCATAAAGTTAAATCAACACAATGTCCTCCATTGTTTGGACACCTATGGTATTTCCCTGGGGAACAAGCTTTTGCTGTGGGCTCGACCTATGAATAATTGTTTGGCCTCTTATCTAATCTGATTGTTCTTTAAATTGTTTAGACCTGTCTCCGCCAAACAACTCTTCCCCAATAATTACCTTATCTGGGGGTAAACTATCAGCTCAAGAGTAGGCTGATATTCTGATCTTTGAACGTGAGTTTAATGGACCACTGTAGTTTAGTCAAATCTTTACATGTTTGTGACGAGTATAACAAACAAAACTTAAGCATTTTAGAATAACTGTGTATTGGAGAATTCTAACTGTATTATGTCGGATTAATTTTAGACTTGTATTGTGTTTGTAATTTGAGTGGGAGGGCTATCCCATGGAGCGTTACTCTCCCATTCAGTTCTATTGTCAAGGGGCTATTAAAAGTGGACATTTGTTAACATCGATCTTATCTACTATATCTACTGTTCCCTAATATAATTTTCCATGTAAACAACACTTGTGTAATGTATAAAACCTTGTCTGATAAAAAAGTTGTGGATTTTAGTATCTCTTTAATCAGAGCACCCACGCGTGGTTTTATTAGGATACAGTCTGTGCCCACCAAGGTCATGATTTACTTTGGGTCAATGTATTTGCATTTTGAAATGTAGTAGATGATACAATCCCAACATGGCAGGTATATGATTGACAAGAAACGAGCACCCACAAAACCAACTAGCGACCGATTATTTCTCCTTTAATTAAATCCCAACAACTAGAAGTGCTGACCTACCTCTGCACATATCAATTCCTCAGAAATAAATCTCTGTTCTTATGGTTTAGTCTTCATGATGTAAAAAGCACATCTCCATAACGAGTATTAAATCTGCGCAGCTACTGGCCACGTTATTTACATACCCCGAGGAGAGGATCTTTCTTTTACAACCTTTATACTAATTCACAAAGCAAATTTTTTGGACAATATCTACAAAATCATTACCTGCCTGGGGTCATTTTATTTTTATTTTAGAATACATGAATGTCAAGTTCAAGCAGTAATCTGATTTATTTCCTGTGTTGCTGTTTATTGAACGTCTTTACGATGGGCGAGCAGCACTGTCTTACTTTGTTGAATGATTTAATGCACATTCATATTCATTCATTTCTAATAAAATCTAAACCGCTGTGTATCCATAAATTTGGTTTAATCACATTATTTTTTTTGTGCTAAAATGCAGAGCCTGTTTTTTTTTTTTTTTTTTTTTTTTTTATGGCTTGTTTTAAAACGTCTTTTTTTTTTCTGCTGGAGCATGTCCATTTTATTTTGAGATGTTAAATATTATACTTTTATGGGGTCAAGGAATCCTTGAGCCAGATAGCAAAAGGTGATTTCTTTGAAAACCTCTAAAATTCCTTGGTATATGTACTAAGAGTTGATAACTTTGCTATATATATATATATATATATATATATATATATATATATATGTATAATGCCTTCCAGGCTGCTAAAGAAATAGCCTGCCTTGTTCCTAAATATATTTATATTTGTTCACACCTGTGTGTGTGTATGTGTGTATATGTATATATGTATATGTATATGTATATGTATATATATATATATATATATATATATATATATATATATATATATATATATATATATATACCACACCTATCAGTTAATTTATGGTGGGCAAAAGAGCGATAGAAGCCCTCCACCATACAGTAGTACAGTAAATAAAAAGTACATCTGTGTTCACATTTGAATGTCTAAAGCAAGTTAAAAAAAACTGTTTCCATCTCAGAATTCCAAGAAAAACAGTTATTACACTGCATTCTGGGAAGCTGAGCTGGGACATGCAAATGCGCCCACAAATGCCTCGCTGTTCAATCCATAGCCATTTTCAAACATGGCTTCCTTTAAGCTTATGCCTGCTGTATTACACAGCTTTAATGCAAAGCCAAGGCTGGATTTTACACAAACTGAGAATCCTATCCACGTACAACTGTTTCAAGCTTACTGGCTATCATCAGCATGGAGCAGGATCTCAGCCTGTGTTGTGGACCTTATGAGTAGGTAGTTCACCACAACAATCATTTAATATATGGTGGATATACATGGATAGGATTCTCAGCTTGTGTAAAATTATACATACACACACACACGTGTGTGTGTGTGTTTATATGATATAAAAACTCCCTGTGATCTTTGACCGGACCAATGTGATAACTTTTTTATGGTTAACAAAGCTTGATAATTTAGAAAAACTTATAGAAAGTAAAATAATAAACACATCCTCAATTATATGCAATTACTATTTACTGCAGTCTTCCATTTTCGCTAATAAGCCTGCATCTTGCACCTTCCTTTAAGCAGAGGGTGTCCTTGTGAGATAATGAGCATGTACTGGCAAATGTACGGTATATACCATTTTCCCATTGTGAAGATGTAAACGTTCTGTGTATTTAAAGTTTCCACCATCATAGTGCTTTTAAGTATAGAAAACCATGTTTGCATGCATCGTTGTAAATAGTAGAATGAGGTTTATTTATTTTCTTTTTCCAATTTTTTTCCCCTTGTGCTGTTAGATTTGCTAAAACCGGAGTCCATACCGGAGGGAGAAGATGCAGCAGCTACAGTGCCAGAAGTCTTATCAGAGGAGGAGCAAGAAAAGCTAAGAAGAGAGCTTGAAAAGGTGATTCATTTAGATGATGCTGTGTTGATAATCACAGTACTAACCTTGGCTAGAATAACTGGGGAATGCAGTAAAACATAAGAAAATAACATTGATTTATACTTGGTAGTTATTTCGTAGATTGATGGCTTGTTGTGAAACTTTGTTAGATATTTAATTATTTATTAGTTGTTAGGATTCTCTGTAAGTAGTATAAATTATCACAATAAGAATAAACCTTTTTATTCACAGTAGTTGTTTATTGGAGATTATTGGTGTTGAAATGGTGTGTAATAGTACATTAAAAGACCATTTTCCTCACTGTAAGGGCTCATCATGGTGTAAGAGCATGGGAATGGCATGATTAATAACATACAGCAGAGCCACATGACGAGGACAATGATCGATAGCAGTTTTTCCCTGCAGTCGGGAATGCACAAAGCAGTTAACCCATAACTGACCTTTAGGTGATTCCAGCATCACATACTCTGCACAGTTGTATTATTTAATGTTTTAACTCTTTTTTTTTTTTTTTTTTTTTTATATTGCTCACTACATGTCCCATATACTCCCTCTGTCAGACTCACCACTACAGCTCTCTGTAAACACAAATTTATTTTATTAATTTATCAGTGAAAAATGCACCGATTTCAAAAATGCAAAAAGTATTTCAACATGCTTTTAGTAGATGTTTACTGTAATGTCGTCCAAATTGTGCTGAATTAAGTGGCCCTTTAATACAAACTGTGCACTTCTCAACAAGCATAAAAGAAAGTATCAGAAAAGGGATTTGGATTGGATCTTCTTAATTTAGAAGTGCATAATTCCAAGAAGAAATATTTTAAAGTATAGTTAAATGAACAATGTGCTTAACCTTTAAAACAGCCAAAGAGGCATTTATTTGTAATGTAAAAATAATAATACAGCATATACAGTGCCTTGCAAAAGTATTCACTTGGCATTTTTCGTGTTAGTTACCTCACAACCTGGAATTAACATGGATTGTTTGAGGATTTGCATCATTTTATTTACAGAACATGCCCACAACTTTGAAGATGTTTTTTTTATTGTGCAGCAAACAGATAGGACAAAATAACAGAAAAAGTCAATGTGCATAACTATTCACCCCCCTAAAGTCAATACTTTGTAGAGCCACCTTTTACAGCAATCACAGCTCCAAGTCGCTTTGGATAAGTCTCTATGAGCTTGCCACATCTTACCACTGGGATTTTTGCCCATTCCTCCTTGCAAAACTGCTCCAGCTCCTTCAAGTTGGATGGTTTGCACTTGTGAACAGCAATCTTTAAGTCTGACCACAGATTTTCTATTGGTTTGAGGTCTGAGCTTTGACTAGGCCATTGAAACACATTTACATGTTTCCCCTTAAACCACAAAGTGTTGCTTTAGCAGTGTGTTTGGGGTCATTGTCCTGCTGGAAGGTGAACCTCCGTCCTAGCCTCAAATCACGCACAGAGTGGGACAGGTTTTGCTCAAGAATATCCCTGTATTTAGCACCATCCATCTTTCCCTCAACTCTGACCAATTTCCCAGTCCCAGCTGCTGAAAAACTTCCCCACAGCATGATGCTGCCACCACCATGTTTCACTGTGAGGATTGTGTTCTTTGGGTGATGTGATGTGTTGGATTTGCGCCAGACATAGTGATTTTGCGGCCGAAAAGTTTAATTTTAGTCTCATCAGACCAGAGCACCTTCCTCTATACATTTTGACAGTTTCCCAAATGCCTTTTCGCAAACTCAAAACGTGCCATTTTGTTTTTTGCTGAAAGTAATGGCTTTTTTTCTGACCACTCTGCCATAAAGCCCAACACTATGGAGCGTATGGCTTATTGTCGTCCTATGTACAGATACTCCAGTCTCTGCTGTGGAACTCTGCAGCTCCTCCAGGGTTACCTTAGGTCTCTGTCCTGCCTCTCATATTAATGCCCTCCTTGCCCGCTCTGTGAGTTTTGGTGGGCGTCCGTCTCTTGGCAGGTTTGCTGTTGAGCCATGTTCTTTCCATTTGGTTATGATAGATTTGATGGTGCTCCTGGGGATCATCAAAGAGTTGGATATTTTTTTATAACCTAATCCTGACTTGCATTCTCAACAACATTGTCCCTTACATGTTTGTAGAGTTCCTTGGTCTTCATGGCAGTGTCTGGTTAGTGGTGCCTCTTGCTTAGGTGTTGCAGCCTCCCGGACATTTAAAAAAATGTGTGTGTATATGTAATGACAGATCATGTGACACTTAGATTGCACACAGGTGGACATCATTTCACTAATTATGTGCCTTCTGAAGGTAATTGGTTGCACCAGAGCTTTTTATGGGCTTCATAACAAAGGGGGTGAATACATACGCACATGCCAATTTTCTGTTTTCTTTTTCTAAAAAATAGTTTAATGTATATATTTTTCTCATTTCACTTCACCAACTTAGACTATTGTGTTCTGATCCATCACATAAAATTCAGATTAACAAAACTTTGAACTTAAGGCTGTAATGTAACAAAATAGGTAAAAAGTAAAGGGGGGTGAATACTTTTGCAAACCACTGTACATTAATAATTATATCCACTCCCTTTATAAAATGTTACAGACAGGACTTGGTTGCTGCAGCCAATCAGAAGCTGCTCTGCCACCTCGTTTCGCTATACTCCCTAACATTTTTTGTTTGATGTGCCTTCATTAAAGACTATAGAATCACAAATATTTCTTATAATGGAGACATCTTAATGAATATAGGCCACTGCTTTCTAAGCATCTGTTTTGTTTGTTTTTGTATTAGGACATGGTAGCTTTTACTAAGGGGAGTAAATAAAGTTTCCATAAACTCCATATCCATGCAGAATGCATTCACAGGACTAAGCTGTGTCTGATTTTTTCGCATTGCATTCTGGGAAACTGGGCAAATGAGTCCATAATGCATTTTGACTCTTTTAATCTAATACCACTTTATACGTGGCTCCGTTTTAGCATACTCGCTATAGTGCAGAGTTTTCATGCTTAGGATGTATTTGCATGAGTTAGAACACCTACCCACAGAAAGTCACTGTTACAATCTTAATGGATCTCTTTAGTGTGGCGCTGGTTCTCATGCTATGTATATATGGGATATATACGAGTGTGTGTACTTGAAATAATTATCTTCACACATATAAAATAGGGGGTTTATTAAAGAAGTATATTAAACAGGTTATTTTACCAAATTTCTTCATCTTGATTTAGGTAGAAGAGGAAATCCAGACACTTAGCCAGGTGCTCGCTGCGAAGGAGAGGCATCTAGCGGAAATCAAAAGGAAGCTGGGAGTCACCCCACTGGCCGAACTCAAACAGAACATTTCCAAAGGACTTCATGATGTGGCTGAATCCAATGTGTATGTTCTGTCTATTGTGCAAATGTTAAGAACAGAAAGTTTTTAACAGGCAACTGTGAGATTTGGGTATTTGTGAGCACATGCTCATACCCCCCGAATCCATTTGTAACAATATATACATAATTGTATTATACATTGCACTCTGTATCTGTACCTGGAATCACAAAACTATTTACACATATTCAGCATTCTAATGCAATAGTTATAAGCAATTTAATATTTTATTAATGTTGTTCCTAATGTTTGATCAATTTGTGTTTTATTGAATGTGTTCATTTCTAGATACAAGAAGACATCAGAAACCCTGTCTCAGGCTGGACAGAAGGCCTCTGCTGCCTTTTCATCAGTTGGGTCTGTCATCACAAAAAAGCTGGAGGATGTAAAGTAAGTAACTGAATAGTTGACACTTAGGAATTTGTGCATCAATATTCCAAATTTATATATAAATATATAATAACAGTAAAAAGTTTGATAAGTGAGTTTGCAATGAAGTATGGGAGGAAAAAAAGCCATTGTGCGTACCTCCCAAGCCGTCCTGAAGACCTACTTCGCTACAGAATTACTCTGTAATGTATTTCCATTGCTGCTAAGAATTATGGGTAGTGACTAGCAAATCCGGTTTAAACTGTACCACCTTTGTGCCTCTGTCTGCTTAACATGGCCCTGCACCCTAACCCAAGGCTATGTTCTGAAGGCTGCCTGACAGGCTGAGAAGATCTCAAGTATGCTAGAGGCATACATAGAAGTGGTACCCTCTGAGCCTCATTGGCCTCTCTCTGTCCATAAGCTATAGTAGAAGTGGAAACACTCTTCCTTGAGTAATTCTGTAGGAAAACCGTTCTTCTGACCTGTTTGAGATGTATAGATGGATACCCTTCACTGAATACATTTACACGTCAAACAGGTCAGAAGAAGATGACGCCAACATTGAAAACTATCTTAAAGATATAACATTCTTTTTCTTTACTGTTGCATTCTGAAGGCACCATAGAAACAAGTATATATGTTACTGGCTTTTCAATGCTCCAAAGCTCAGTATCTCACCATGAAAGTGATAATTGCAGTTAGAATGAGCAGAGAGTTGCATGGGTGCACATGCTTCCTACCACTAGATTTGCTTATGTTCATCTCACAAAAGTATAACCACTGCCAATTAATAATTTTGTGTTCAGTTTTACTGTAAACTGCATATATCCTAAGGGTGGAACCCACAATATTAACAATGTTATTATTTTTGCCACTGCTTGCTAATATATTAATATATTCTGTAACGTTCCAGGATTTTTTATGTTTTGACTTTTATTACATTGAACAGATGTGGTTGGTGTTTGACAAGAACATATGTAGCCAAGTTTTCAATTTCTGAGACAACCTGACATTTTCGTTTAGTAGTGCGTGCTCTACACAATAATCTTAGTTTAGATCTTTTAAAAGTATTGCATGTAATTTTGACCTTTGCTTCAAAGTAACGCTTGGCTAATGCGCAGTGGGCATGTTCCAAAACTAGTTGTATTTTGCAGCTTAGCTCTATTGCCTCTTACATTCTCCAGTGCATGTGTCACATCATAGGCTTTCGGCTGGCCACTAAATTTGCTACTAGTCTTACATATATCAATAACCTTGGGGGCTTCGAAGAGGTTAAAGGAGAAGATCCACCTTTAAAAAATTTTTTTTTTTTTTTTTTTTAACAGAAGTTTTAAATATAAGTATAAAAGGTACAGCACTTGCCGTCTCTTGCTGAAGGACCTCAGTCTGTTAGATGATAGGAGTAGCTGAAGAACACATAAAAATTATTTTAGCTGACCTAGTTTAGAACTGCAGCTGTAGCATATTTCACTCTTGATGCTATCATATTGACAAACTGGACAAGTTCTATGTCACAATCTGCTACTTCAATTGGACTTGGTAAGAACCTGGTTCAAACCTATCCAGCAGAATTGTGTGGTCCTTTTACACCCCTGATAGCAGAAGATGGACAAAACACCAGTACCACGCCATGGAGCTTGCTTCATCTAACCAGGATATCAGGACCACCATATAATCTCATAGAATTAGGATTAATGCTCAGAATGACACTTACACCTTATTTATGTGAGTCCAGACACAACTGCCATACCTAATTTATTAATTGTCACATTTTATACAATTTTCTGGCACACAGGCTGGCCAATCACAGTAAGCCCCATCCTTAGGTACATAGAAGAGGTACCAATTAACATAATATGATGCCCTTCTGATGAGCTTATACTGGTGATTGTATTACCTATCACCATTTGCTGTAAACACTCAGACTTTTTATCTGCTCAAGACCCCCCTGTGATTGTTTATTTAGGTGGGGCTGAGAGTCCTCACCAGATAACAATACTGTAACATAATCACAATACATACAATTTATATGTCCTTTCACCAAAAGTAATACAAAATACATAATTATAACAGTAAAACAGAGTAACTTCTTGACGGCTCAGGCCCAGGCCGTGGTCCAAAACAGTCCCTTCAGGCCCTGGGCATGACATTCTATAAATTATTTACAAAGATAGGTAGTGAATTCTCTCTAGATGTGATCCTTAGTATAAAATAAACATACGTGTTGTGGAATCAGACCAGTAAAGACGCTGGTATATTTCAGTGGTTCATTGTGAGATCTAAACTTTTATTTGACATCTGCAGCATTTAGGTTTCATTTGAGGTCTAATAATGTGAATCATGTCGTCATTCCTCAAAAATAAAAGCTTATAATCTGTCTAATGTACATATATTGTACTTATAAATATTCGCTCTTACACCAATATACATGATGATTTTGGCATTGAATGGTTAGACTTTTAAATAGCCAATACAAAATATACTCTTTTGAGACTACACAAAATAGGCTAAATGTTTTCAGAATGTAAAAAAATGTACAACCTGCTTTTGTTTTATATCTTTATGATGCAGTTCTGCTATTTTGGAAACTACATATATATATATATATATATATATATATATATATATATATATATATATATATATATATATATAACATTTTTTTTTATACTAATCCATCCTATGCTATGCATTTAAAGCCATGTTATACAGCAGGCCTATACTTAAAAGGAACCATATTTAAAATAGTATTGGTTTAAAAAGGGAAACCTTTGTGGGCTCATTTGCATGTCCCTGCCCACGTTCCCATAATGCAGTGGAATAACTGTATTTCTCGGCAGGAAATACTTGTTTTTTTTTTTTGGAGTGCTCGTTAGATTTGATGGCACACTAGATTAGATAACAAAATGGAAAGCACAGTGCAATAAAGACAAACTCTTACTAACAGAATATTGTTGTTGTTGTTGCTAGGTAAATGTTAATTTGAGTTGCCAGTAATTCAGCAACTTAATTACTTGTATGTTATAACACTATACGTATGATGCAATATGATCATATTGTTGTACAGTAGTGTCATTTAAAATAAAACTACCATGAGTTGGTAACATAAACTCACTGTTCGGTACTTCTTGTACAAATGACAAATGCGCATTACATTCGCCAGCAAAAACATTTTTTTGATTCATGGGTTCCAAATTTGGAGTGCGCATTAGATTCGATGGCGCACTAGAGTTGTGTAAATACGGTATATAATCTCTGAAAATCTCACTTCGTTCAACACCAGATTGTATCAAGGATTTTATTATATCCACATTCTATAAATGTGTAACAATGTTGATGAAATACCAAACTAGTAATAAATAGCCAGTAAAAAAAATCCTATAAAATGTCACACTGGATAGCCAATATAACACAGCACCAATATAGTATCAAGATATAATAGCAAAACGGATAGCCACTAATTCCTTTCTTGTGATATTAGGGCATTCTAGCTAGCCATATCCCTTCAGATAGGCGGTCTCTGAATTGAGACATAGGGCTATTGGATCTATTGGATTGATATGTAGGCCCCTTTACAATCAGGGCATTTTGAGCTCGATTTTGGGACATACCATAGCCTTTTAGACAGGAGATTGTAGTAAGACAAAGGGACCATCTATCCCCTTTGCCCTTATATCTTCATACTATATCTGTGCCTTGCTTATATTGCCTATCCCTTGTGATATTTTACAGGATTTTTTACGCTCTATTGTTACTACTTTGTAATTTCATCCACATTGTTACACATTTATAGAATGTGGATATAATAAGATTCTTTATACAATGTGTTGTTGAACGAAGTGGGACTTTCAGAGATTATTTGGTTTCACCAGATACATGTATTGCCTTTTGATGTCCATTTTTTTCTGTTACTATTGTGGTGCATCAATCATGTTCTTCTAGTTGCCCTCCAGAGACCTCAAATTCCCATATTGTATTAGTGCTCCATTCAGCTTCAGTGCATTAACTATATTTTCTCTCACTAACTCTCCTTATCTCTCTTTCCCACTGCTGGCCATTAGTATACGCTCTATACAACATTCAATTAGCATGCCTGCTATGAGGTAATGTATGCTACTATTAGCCCAAGTGGAAGTGTGCATGTTTATAGCATCAACCATCTCAATAATTGTGTTTTCAAATATATCTGCTTAATGTGTTGTAAACATTAAAAAAATAAATTGAAACAAACGTAAATATATCAAGTGCTGTTTTTCTGCATTTCCGTCAGAGTTTAACCGGATATTTAATTTCAATGAGGAAAGCATTTATTAGATTTGGACAATGGACTATTTTGGTTTTGCATATATAATTAGTAGGCTGCTCCGCTGCATTGAGAATTCATCTCTTTCTTATAAGATGTGAGTGCAGCACTTTTCATTGTGGTATTGTCATGTCACCCTGGGGAATAGCTGAAGATAATTATAATTATAGTGTTTTATTAAACGGGCTCAATGTTCTGTTCAGACAGCCTGGTAATTTATGAGACATAGGTAGTCACGGCAGAAATGCTTGCACGTGCTTGTAAAGTAAAACTATATATTTTTTTTTTTTTATAGTTGAAATACAGTAGACTCTCAGTTAACCAGAACTCAAGCACCCAGAACTCCCAAGCAACCAGAAAAAAATTGAATACTCTACTCTTTTTTTAAATATTTTTTTTTTCACGGCTCAACAAATACCAGGAGCCAGGTTGTCATGCCACAAAATGCTTACAGGCACCTAGATGTCATCCACTGTACGTCTCAGCAATTTAGTTTTACCTGGAAGCAGACAGGCTGAGCCAGTGCAGTGTTTGCGTTACATTCCCCGGGGTCAGCACTGCACCCTCCAGCCCAACGTATCTGTGTGTAAGTGAGGAGTGAAAGCTGCTGCTGCTAAAAAAAAAAAACCTCACTGCCAAATAGCAGAGCATCCTATGTGCAGCTAATCTAGACCTCCTTTTAATAGTGACTCTCAAGCAACCAGAATCTAAATATAACCGGCTTCTACCAATGCCCATGGGTGCCGGTTAACAGAGAGTCTACTGTATTAATATTAAACTACCCTGTTACAAGTAATGGCTGTGACCTGATACGGGATCACAGATTATTGATAGATAGAGACGACCTCATGATTAATAGATGAGATGATATAAACTCCACAGATAAAGTGATCGAGCAGACGTTCCAAATATGGTATCATTTAAATCATTTTATACACATCTCCTTATGTTAAGATGCACGTTGAAGTTTTATTTAATAAAAATATCTAAAAAAAAAAAACATTTTGTTGTGTCTTAATAGGAATTCTCCCACATTCAAGTCCTTTGAAGAGAAGGTGGAAACCTTAAAGGTAAGTATATACTGCTTGTTCTTCTAGTTCTCTTCTCTGCATGAAATATATTCAGTGCAAGTGTTATTTGTGTGTAAGTATACTCACATTTATACTTGTATATAGTTCGTTGCATGCTTCATCCAGTAGTGATACAAATATTTACATGGAAGTGTTCGTAATAGAAATTAAATGGTTTACCCACATTTATTGCGACTCTGTCACCCCAACAGATAGTGGATTTAATTTTAAAGAGCAATAAAAACGGTCTATACATTGTACTAGTTTTTCTCTACTGGAAGTTATCTTTTAAATATGTATAATGTTTGTTTTTTTAGAATTGTTTAGATTTTGCAGCTCCTGTATACTAATGAGAGGTTCAGTATGCTAATGTGCAGCTCAGAGTACTTCATATGGGTAGGAGAGAGGTCGAACTGCCAAATACCATTGCAGGTGTTTATTTTTCCCACTACAGAGAGATATAAACAGACTGTAATCTAATTAGCACATAAAAGCAGCTATTATTATTATTATTATCATTTATTTGTAACGCGACAACATATTCCGTAGCGCTATACATAAGTTAAGTTACAGGCAATGACAAGTTAAAGATTCATACATTGCAATGAATGGATGGCCCTGTCTTTGAGCTTGGAATCCGGTGTCCATAGCGCTTTCCCTAAAGCACTGCGCAGGATTGAAACTCGCAGACTTACAATCTCTAAAGGTTAAAGTTTTATGTGGTACAGTAGGGAGAGACTAGTGCTGAGCATGTTAGGGAGGAAGGTTATAGGCTTCTTTAAAGAGGTGCGTTTTTATTGATGATTTGAAGGATTTAAGGCAGGAGGATAGTCTGGTGAAGCGAGGCAGAGAGTTCCAGAGAATAGGGGCAGCGCGAGAAAAGTCCTGGAGGCGGGAGTGAGAGGAGGTTACAAGAGTGGTAGAAAGAAGAAGGTCGTTAGCAGAACGTAGAGGGCGTGTGGGGGAGTATTTGGAGATGGAGTCCCTTTAAACTCTATAAAATATACGATCCAAGATTCTATCTGCTCCAGAACAAGAAATTGGTTAGGGGAAAATGACCCATCAAAACTACATGGTTAAATGATGAAGCAGACATACTATGGTAATGGAATCTACGCTTCAACTCTGCCATAATTGTCACTTTAAAATAATCAATTGTGACTTTATTAAAAAATAAATAATGTATATATTATTCTGTAGTGCTATATATAGAGTACCTAATGGTATTTATGGATCTCCAACATGTTCTGTAATACAGAGGTTCCGGTTAAAGGCATTAATGCAATCCTTAGGCAACAACCATCCTTGATATGCAGCACATTTCATAAAACGTTTTATTAATATCTAAAAATCCCTCTGACTTAAGGTAATTAATGTTTATTTTGGGATTTTTTCATGCACAAAATACTTTTCATACACGTCTAATTATCCTTTATTAGATGCATTCATAAGCTTAGATATGCCTTTAATACAAATGGTACAGATGTGACATAAGTATGCATACCGGTACACAAGGCGTTGATGATCTCCTCTCCTGATCTATTACAATCTAAGGTTGTTGAAGGTGACAGACAAAAGTGGAAGTTGCATGATGGTGATCTGTTTCATGAGATGTTCGTTGTGTCTTGTAGTATAGTCTGTTTAGTGGATGTTCGGGCACACGGTGGGGAGCTTGTTTGAAAAGATGAGTTTTCTGAGAGAGATTAACGTTATGCAGAATGGGGGATAGTCTGACAGAGAGATGCAGGAACTTCCATCGGGTGGCGGCAGTGCGGTAGTCGTGTAAATATGAGGAGGCAACAATAATTGGTGAAGGGGAAATGTAAGTCATAGGCAGAAGGAAGAGAGTGATTAGGGAAGAATTTGGAGATTAGGTATGATGTGCAGGTCCGAAGACTTTACAAAGTTATTGGATCGGATTGAAATTGACACCAGAATGTTGCGTGCATCGGGAAATGCAAGCATTGCTTTACAGAAATGTAAGCGCACCTCTCTCTCACACACACACACACATACAACTTCAACCAAGTTTTCATGTATGCCTCTAGGGTTCAGGAGAGGCAACAAAGTGTTACTATTTTTTTTAATTTCTAATAAAAAATTAGTATTACGACTTTTTTCCCCTGCTTAAATATACTCTTAGACAGATTCAGCGTTGTCCAGTTGTCCTTTAATGGCTATGTAGGTGAGGGTCAAGACTTAGATCCTAGTACTCTTATAAAGGGAAGGGCAACTGGGAGAGAGTGGAGGTAATCAAAATAGGACTTGGTTAATTAGGTTTTTCTATCTTGTGGGGGTGAATTAAGATTGTGTCTTGCTTGAGAACCATTTTATAGATCGTTCGATTTGGCGAATTAGTGGGTGTGGGCAGGGAAGGAGAGTGCGTAATCAAGACTATTCCAAGACGTATGCATGATAGAGGAACTGCCAACCATCATGTTGCAGGCTTTGTGATGGAGGGATGAATTATTAAAAGCTTTCACATGTTGAATTTAGATGTTCTAAGGCAATCTAGGACTTGATTGCTTGTTGTGTTTGTTTTTTTCTAATGTTAATCTATTAATTTCCCTTATAGTCGAAAGTAGGCGGCAACAAACCAGCTACAGGAGATTTTGGAGAAGTCTTAAATTCTGCTGCCAACGCCAGTGCCACAGAGCCCTTGACAGAAAAGGATCTGGAGACCCAGTGAGGCCTCGGCCTCTCCAGCCACACACTGCAAGATGCTGCAAGCAAAACTTAAGCACATCCACTATATCAACCCCCTCCTGTTTCCACAAGACATTTCCCTCTATCTTTTTTGGTATCGCTCTGCTCTGTGTCTTCCTCTTACTTCTAGATTCAAGCTCTCTGGATAAAATGCTTATATTGTGCTATTGTTGGCGATGTCTGATTAACACAATTGTCCAATTATATTTCTTTTTTTGGGGAAAGGGACTTTTTATGCCTAATTTTCAGTACAATTTCCCTTATAAATGCAAATAGCTTTGTTACACTTGAAATATAATTTACCAAAAAGACACTAATGAAAGCAAAAAAAATCTGTACAGTACTTATAAATACAGTAAATATTGCTTTCGGTGGAGTGATAGTCTGTTACTTGCTTAAAAAAGATGCATTTTCTCTTGTGTGGTCAGAAAAAAAATTCTGATAATTTTATTAAATAAGTGTCCTCACATTATTTGCTGAATTACAGTAAAAAATGCATTTTTTTGACACATTTCAGTCTTTTGCATGCATGCTCATTTCAATCATAAAGTTTTATTGGTTATTGTTGAACGTGTAACATCAAGAAAAGAATAAGATGCATATGTTCAATATTTGTCATATGGTGGATATGTCTAGGTGAGAATGAAAATATAAAAACAAAGAGTTTTAGTCTTGTGTCCCGTTTAAACAACATCAGTGTCTCAGTAAATAAGTTACATAAATATTGGGGAGCGCAATTATAAGTGTGAATGCATCATTTACAGGATGAAATGTTGTATGGCGTTTTTGTTGCTTTCTTCATTCAAACTGAATTCCAGTTTTAATCTTGGTTATTAAAAGAATACTGTCGTGCCCTTACATGGTATTTTAATTAGGCATAAATCATTAATAAAATTCCTAATATTATTATTATTATTATTATTGTTTATTTGTAACGCGCCAACATATTCCGTAGCTCCACACATGGGTTACGATCAATGCAAAGACAATAGCAATATTAACACGTTGCAAAGGATGGAGGGCCCTGTCTTTGAGTTTAGAATCTGGTGTCCAAAGTGCTTTCCTCAAAGAGCTGTGCAAGACTGAAAGCTCACAAACTTTACAATCAATTCAGTGATTTAAAAAAAAATAAAAAAATATTCAAGATCAAACTCAACTCTATTTCCCTGCCCACTTTAAGAGGCACTTAATTCAGGACTATTTGGAACACACCACTGTAAAGATCTCCTAAAAGTATGTCAAAATACATGCATTTTTCTCTCTCTGTGTAGTGAGCAAAATAAAAAATAAAAAAAAAGAATAAACCCTCATTATATAAATCTGTGCAGAGCATGGAATGCTAGAAGCACCTAAATAGGTCAATTGTGGGTTTACTTTTGAATGCATTCCTGAGTTGAGGGAAAACTGCTATAAATCAATAATTTAACGTACGTTCTTGTGCTCTTTTACACCATGAAGAGCACGTATAGTGAGGTCAGTGCCCCTTTAGAGAAGTTAGTGTTAAACTGTCATGCACAAAGTTATATCACCACTGTGTCCTCTGTTGTCGATGGTGTGATAAAGTGATTTTCACTTGATAACAAGCTTTTTGCTTTGGGCAGCACGATAAATATTAGTTTGGCCTCTTATGGATTTAGTTTGTTCTTTTTTACCTGTCTCAGCCAATCCCCCCGATGGCCTTATTAGGGTGGAGACCATTATCTCTACTTGAAGTTGATTCTTTTGAATGTGGATGTAATACTGAATATTGCTGTTATAAATAACTCAATATGAATTGTATTAATGATCAATGTAGAATTAAAATAACTATCTCCTCTTGTTCGGACACTGGAGTAGTCCTTTATGAAGATCTTTTATATATCTATATCTTTTTTTTTATAGTGTTGTGTAAAGCATAGTACATTACCCTTGAGTCTGTCAGTCACCCCCCTTACTCCCTCTTACATTTGTATTTAGTTTAAATCGGGACCCGTGCAGTCTGTGAAATTCTAATGTAAACGTTCATCATTGAGCACGCTCCGATATAAACATTAGTGGCATTGATGTTGCCCTGCTAGATGTATGCGTGGGTGCAATGTAACATCACAATGATACTTATATCTGTACACAACCAAGATATGCAGAGTTACACAAAAAAATCTCTGCATAATTAAAGCTTACCCATTAAATAACATGAAAACAGAGGTTTTTGCATTAAGGATAATTCAGAGGCCCCTGGGAACATAAGGAGTTGGTTCTTTTCTTTTTGCTCTGCACTTTACATTGTTCTCATCTCTCTTCTTTTCACCCTTTATTCCCCCTCTCTTCTGTCCCTCTTGTTCTTTCTGTCTTTTTAATCTCTTTCTACATCTTTGCTCTGGTTATGTCTCTCTTCATCTACTACACTTCTGTCTCTACTCTTGGTTTCTCTCTCTTTTCTCTCTCTCTTTTCTCTCTCTCTTTTCTCTCTCTCTTTTCTCTCTCTCTTTTCTCTCTCTCTTTTCTCTCTCTCTTTTCTCTCTCTCTTTTCTCTCTCTCTTTTCTCTCTCTCTTTTCTCTCTCTCTCTTTTCTCTCTCTCTCTCCCCTCTCTCTACCTCTACCCCTCTCTCTCTTTCCTCTCTCTATCTCTTTCCTCTCTCTCTTTCCTCTCTCTTTCCCCCTCTCTCTCTTCCCCCTCTCTCTCTTTTCCCCCTCTCTCTCTTCCCCCTCTCTCTCTTTCCCCCCTCTCTCTCTTTCCCCCCTCTCTCTCTTTCCCCCCTCTCTCTCTCCCTCTCTCTCTCTCCCTCTCTCTCTCCCTCCCTCTCTCTCCCTCCCTCTCTCTCCCGCCCTCTCTCTCCCGCCCTCTCTCTCCCGCCCTCTCTCTCCCGCCCTCTCTTTACCCCGACATCCATCCCTCTCTCTCCCCGACATCCATCCCTCTCCCTCTCTCTCCCCGACATCCATCCCTCTCCCTCTCCGACATCCATCCCTCTCCCTCTCTCTCCCCGACATCCATCCCTCTCCCTCTCTCTCCCCGACATCCATCCCTCTCCCTCTCCGACATCCATCCCTCTCCCTCTCTCTCCCCGACATCCATCCCTCTCCCTCTCTCTCCCCGACATCCATCCCTCTCCCTCTCTCTCCCCGACATCCATCCCTCTCCCTCTCTCTCCCCGACATCCATCCCTCTACCTCTCTCTCCCCGACATCCATCCCTCTACCTCTCTCTCCCCGATATCCCTCTGATTATAGTGGCTAAAACTAAGAAATTATGAAGCTTTAATACATTTAGAACAAGCTCGTGATTTGTTCTTCTGTAAATAGTGGGGAGCGCAGCTTCCTTTGCTAGGACTAAGCCTGCTGCATATAAACATCTGAGCTGTATGCAGGGCCTGGCCGCTCCGGATATTACATTGTGTTCTTGCGTCCGCATAACAAGGTTTATTACCAGACTTTATGATATTACAACAATATCCCTGTAGCCTAGAGCTGTATAAAACCGTTTGACATGTTATTGTAAGGCAGGTCAAATACAGGTTTGCAGAATAAAACAATAATATATATGGGCAGGATACTTTTGAAGCAATATGGAAGGTTACTAGTTATACAATATACCTGTATCTATTTACTTTTATATCCTTCATTTGTTTTTCCAGCCTGTATGGGTCTGCCCACTACAGCGTATGCAGGCACAGACTCTGCAGGGACTGTGTTCTGTCCTAGCCTATCGGTGACCATGTTTCAGCAGTATGTGGCACAATGCTGCTGAGAGATGGTCACTGATTGGTTAGTATGAGAAACTGCACAGCAAGTATAGCAGAGTCTGAGCTGCAGAGGGCAGCCCCAAGCAGGTACTGTTTGTTTGATATTAGACCGTAACAATAGATCTTAAAAGCACTTCTTAATAAATAAAGTATATAAAAACAAATAGATACCCAGGTATATGATATACTTAGTAAAATCCAAGACTCTTTCATATCCCTTTAACCTCCCTGGCCAGTCTGGCTGTGTCAGTGCCCCTGAGTATTAAAGCGTTTCCGCCCCCTGCGTCACCTACACACGCAGGGAAGACTGATGCGTGTGATCCTTGCGTGGCTCAGGGTTGCAGGTTTAGGTACTGACCATTAACCCCCGAGCCACGCTCTGGATTACCGCTAAGGCGGTTAAGGGATAATGAGAACTACACTTGAAAATATGTTTAAAACAAGATAATACAACCTTCAAATTATTATATTTTAAATGAAATTATGCTGCAGGGGAATCCCAACATTTTGATTTCTGCTGATCAACTTCGTGAGATAGGAGGAGACTTTAAATGCAGAGATTGCCTCTATGTGAACAGGGGGAGTGTTGGATCTAAAACTGCTAATACTTTCAATAAGACTAATTGAACTTCTTTACACGTACACACACTCCAGAGAAAGTAGTAGCAAAATCAGTTGGTAAAAGAAAGTGGAAATCCACATAAATATTCCTGGTAAAAAATAAAAATGTGAAGGACGTGTCGGTATTGCTTTATAAGAGATTTTGCCAGTTATTAAGTTTTAAAAGAATGCCTCAATTGCAAATGCTTTTATTACAAAATTTTAGCTGCTAGAGCTGCTTTTAGAGGAACATTCAATATAATAGGATTGTGTGGATTTTGGTAACAATATTTATTGATTTATTGTACCATTAGATGTTTGTTGGAAAAAACTCTCCCTCGCCCAAAAAATCAAATATATAGTTGTCGTAATTACGAGTTGTCCTTACGCTATGTTAAAAGTTACGGGCTTGAACATGCTCAATGAATGCCAAAGGGCGAAGGCAATCATCGCGAGGTCTGAAAGATACAGGTTTGACACAACGCGCAATGAGCGACAAAGGCGCTCATCGCAAGACACGTAAAGTAGAGGTGGGGGAAGAGGCTCGCACTGAGTGCCAAAGGCGCTCATTGTGTGGCCAGCCATGAGTGACAAAGTTACGGCATAGCCGCTCATTGCAGGGCACGTGATGAACACGAAGGCACTCGTCGCAAGGACCGTAAAGTAGAGGGGGGGAGAGAGGCTTGCAAGAAGGCGCTCATTGCGAGGCACACAAGGTGCTCATTGCGATGGGGGGAGAGGACATAGGCCTTTGGCGCTCATCGTCAGGCTCGCAAAAGAGCCTTCGACCAGATTCCAAGGGCGCTCATCACAAGGCCCATAAATTAGAGGGAGGAGAGGCTCACAATGAGCGCTGAAGGTGCTCATTGCAAGGAGCTCCAAAGGCGCACATCGCGAGACCCACAAGTTAGAGGGAGGTAGAGCCTTGCATTGTGTGGCAAACAGCATCGCGAGGCTTCAAATTTTATTGCCGTCATATGGGAATAACAAAATGAATTTCTGCAGATCATACTCACTTAAATGGACACAAGTCACACATTTTCTATCATGCCTTTAAAGAAGGCAAATAAAATATTAGCATGTATTAGGAAGGGTATAGAAGCCAGGGAAGCAAATATAATTCTGCCACTATACAAATCTCTAGTACGCCCTCATTTGGAATATGGAGTACAATTTTGGGCACCACTTCATAAAAAGGACATTTTAGAGCTGGAAAAGGTACAGAGAAGGGCTACAAAACTAATAAGGGGAATGGAGGGGCTAAGTTATAAAGAAAGACTGACCAAATTAAACTTATAGAAAAAAGGCGTCTAAGAGTAGATATGATTACCTTATATAAATACATCCAGGGTCAGTATAAAGATTTGTCGGGGGAGCTTTTTGTGCCAAGAGGTTTTCAACTGACAAGAGGACATCCCTTGAGGTTAGAAGTAAAAAGATTCCACCTTAAAGAAAGAAAAGGGTTCTTCAAAGTAAGGGTGGTTAATCTGTGGAATTCTCTACCAGAGGAGGTGGGGACAGTGGATTTGATAGATAACTTTAAAAGGGGACTAGATTTATTTCTAATTAAAAAGGGTATTCAGGGTTATCATGGATAATTAGAGAGACAGTAATGATCCACATTTTTTACATTTCCCCTTGAGACAATTGGCTAAGTCTCACTTGTTTTTTTTGTTTTTTTTATTTGCCTTCCTCTGGATTAATTAATAATAATAAAAAAAATAAAAAAAACATTAAATAATTGATAAATAATTAACAACTAATGAATTAATCGTTAATCCGCATATTGCAGATCAGAGGAGATCTTAAAAGGTTGAACTTGATGGACTGAAAGTCTTTTTTCAACCATAAATACTATGGGCCTCATTCAATTGCGATTTGGCCAATTGAATAGGGCCCTATATAAGCACATAGCATATTTTTTTTTAAAGAAGTTTTTAGTTAGTGAAAACATTGCTTTTGGATAGATGCTTACTAACTAAAAACTTCTTAAAAAATATATGTTATGTGTTTATTTAGAGCTCTTTTCAGGTGAGTCTTTTGTGGAAAAACTTCCGATGTAACTGAATGGCAAACAGCATCCAATGGTCCTTTCCAAGTGATCACCCGATGGCTGCCTCCATTAATGTATAATTGCACATTAAAGTAAAAATAAAGTCTGTGTTTATCTTTCTTTTCTGCAAAAAGTCTTGTTCTAATTAATTGGGGTCGTAACCCAACAGCAACCATGTAAGGGCTATGCTTCTAAAGTTTAGTATTTCTTTCATAATTATGTCTCTACTAGCGACATGCCCGTCAAAAAATGACGGCAATAAAATTGTATGGCAGGTAATGCTGTTTGGTGGAGATGAGCGGTGAATGGGTTTTGTGTTTATTGTGTTTTTGTTTTGTTTTTGTGTATATTTGTTTTTGTATGGTAATTAAATAATGAATAAATTAATATACTTTACCTATTTGTAATTAATATATGCAGCAAGCATTGTGCTGAAGAGCTGACAATCTGTTTTGCTGTTCCTGCAGCATCTAATGTAGGTTTGCACTGTTGTGGAGCTGAGGTGTAAGTGTCAGCAATGTGTGCAGTGTGTAGTGTAAATAGGCTGCATGCGCGAGTGGAAGACGTTAGGGTAGCTGTGTACTTCCACATTATGTAAGTTAGTGTTGTTAAATGGCGGCGATTGTGTATGTGGTACGTGGCTGTGTATGATGTAGCATCCTTTTTAATAGTGTATCTTGTACCTTGTACATCTTTTTGGTGGTGTTTTGCGAGGGTCCGCATTTGCGGGCTGAATGTAGTAGGGGGTTGTAGGGATGAGAGCCTATGGCGCTCATCACCAGCGCAAGGAGGGCCATCGGCGCTCCTTGCCAGCAACTGCGGCTCTCGCTTTGCGAGGGCTGCAGTTGCTGCGGGCTCGCTATGCGAGCCTGCAAGCGTTAGCAACAACCCGCATGCTCACAACCAGAACTCAAGCAACCAGAAAAAAATTGGATATTGTACTTTAAATGAAAATTTTACAGGGCTCAACAAATGCCAGGAGCCAGGTTGTCATGCCACGTAATGATTACAGGCACCTACCGTATATACTCAAGTATAAGCCTAGTTTTTCAGCCCTTTTTTAAGGCTAAAAAGGGCCCCCTCGGCTTATACTCGAGTCACTCTCCCCCCCGTGTCTCTCTAACCCCCCCCCCCATGTCTCTCTAACCCCCCCCCCCCCGTGTCTCTCTAACTTCCCTGTGTGTCTCTCCACCCCCTGTGTCTCTCTACCCCCTGTGGTTGAGGGGGGGGGGTTGATGAGGAGGAGGGAGGTTGAGGAGGGGGTTTGAGGTTGAGGGGGGGTGAGAAGGGAGTTGAAGATGGGGGGTTGATGGGGGGGTTGAGGAGTGAGGTTGAGAGGGGGTTGAGGATGGGGGGTTTAGGATGGGTGGTTGAGGAGGGGGTTGAGGTTGAGGAGGGGGTTGAGGGGGAGTATGAGGAGGGGGTTGAGGATGAGGAGGGAGGTTGAGGATTAGGAGGGAGGTTGAGGATGAGGAGGGAGATGGAGGATGAGGAGGGAGGTTGAGGTTATGGAGGGAAGTTGAGGTTGAGGATGAGGAGGGGGTTGAGGTTAAGGAGGGAGGTTGAGGATGGGAGGGTTGAGGATGAGGAGGGGGTTGAGGTTAAGGAGGGAGGTTGAGGATGGGAGGGTTGAGGTTGAGGAGGGGATTCAGGTTGAGGAGGGAGGTTAAGGAGGGGGTTGAGGATGGGGGGGTTGAGGTTGAGGAGGGGGGTTGAGGTTGAGGAGGGGGGTTGAGGTTGAGGAGGGGGTTGAGGTTGAGGAGGGGGTTGAGGATGGGGAGGGACGAGGAAGGAGGTTGAGGATGAGGAGTGGGGTTGAGTTGGGAGGTTGAGAATGAGGAGGGGGGAAGAGACACAGGGAAGGGAGAGGGGGGAAGAGACACAGGAGAGAGAGGGAGACACAAGATAGGGACACAGAGGGCACAAGAGGGACACAGGGGGCAGCACATTTCCCACCCTCGGCTTATACTCGAGTCACTCATTTTACCCAGTATTTTGTGGTAAAAAAGGGGCCTCGGCTTATACTCGGGTCGGCTTATACTCGAGTATATACGGTAGATTACATCAACTGTACGTCTGTGCAATTCAATGTTACCTGGAAGCAGACTGGCATGAGTGACTGAGCCAGTGCAGTGTTGGCGTTACATTCCCCGGGTTCTGCACCGCACACTCCAGCCGAACGTACCTGTGTGCAAGTGAGGAGTGAAAGCTGCTGCTGCTAGAACAGCCCTTACTGATAAGTATACTTAGCAGAGCATCCTATGTGCAGCTAATCTAGGCCTCTTTTAATAGTGACTCTCAAGCAACCAGAAACAACATTTATCCGGCATCTACCAATCCCAGTGAGTGCCGGTTAACTGACAGTGTACTGTATTATCAAACATACACATACGTGCACAAATATGTCCTGTATACCTATAGTCAGGTAACAAATACACAAAGATACATACTTATTTCAGGTGAAGGCTATTCCTCATGTGATGAAGCACACTACGTGGTCTCCGGTGCTGGGACAGGTGGCACTTTGTACCAAAGAGAGAGATGGGACAGTGAGAGAGGACAGAGAGAGAGACAGGACAGCGTGAGACAGACGGGACACACACAGAGATGGGACAGAGAAAGACAGGACACACAGGAAGATGGGACAGAGAAAGAGAGACAGACAGGACGAGAGAGACAGGCCAGATAGATAAAGAGAGGGAGAGAGATGGAACAGCGAAATAAAGAGATTCAGGACAGAGTGAGAGACAAGACAGAGTGAGGACAGCAAGAGAGAGACAGAAAGGATAGATAGATAGACAGGACAGAGAGAAAAGGACGACACAGAGAGAGACAGGTCACTGAAAGAGACAGGAAATCGAGACAGACAGGACAGAGAGAGACAGGACAAAGGGAGAGAGAGAGATAGGACAGACAGAAAGAGAGAGAGAAAACAGAGAGAGACAGGACAGAGGGAGATAGAAACAGGAAACAGAGAGGGAGACAGGACACAGATAGAGAGAAAGGACCGAGAGAGAGAACAGAGAGAGAAGACGCAGTAAGAGACAGGACACAGAGAGAGAGAGAGACAGGACAGAGAGAGAGAGAAAGGAATGAGAGAGACAGGACAGAAAGATAAGACACAGTTAGAGACAGAATACAGAGAGAGAGAGAGAAAAGACAGAGAAAGACAGGACAGAGAGAAAAGAGTGAAGACAGAAAGAGAGAGATGCAGGAGAGAGGTATAGGATAGAGAGAGAGACAGACAGGACACGGTAACAGAACGGAAAGAGAGACATACAGGACAGAGAGAGACAGGTCACAGAAAGAGACAGGAGATAGAAATAGGACAGAGAGAGGGAGACGACAGAGAGAAGACACAGTTAGAGACAGGACAAAGAGAGAGAGACAGGACAGAGAGAGAGAAGAGAGATGGGACAGCGAGAGGACAGAGAGAGAGAGAGACAGGACAGAGAGAGAGAGACAGACAAGAGAGAGCGACAGACAGCACATAGAGAGAGAGAGAGGGAGACAGGACACAGAGAGAGACAGGACAACAAGAGAGAGACAGACAGGATAGAGAGAGAGGCAGGAGAGAGGTATAGGACAGAGAGAGACAGGACACAGGGTAACAGTACGGAAAGAGACAGGTCACTGAAAGAGACAGGAAAGAGAGACAGACAGGACAAAGAGAGAGGGAGAGAGAGAGATGACAGAAAGAGACAGGGCAGAGGGAGATAGAAACAGGACAGAGAGGGAGACAGGACACAGAGAGAAAGGATAGAGAGAAGACACAGTTAGAGACAGGACAAAGAGAGAGAGACAGGACTGAGATAGAGAAGAGAGTGAGGACAGAAAGAGAGACAGGACAGAGAGAGGAAGAGAGATGGGACAGCGAGAGAGGACAGAGAGAGAGAGAGAGACGGGACAGAGAGAGAAAGAAAGAGGCAGAACAGAGAGAGAGACAGACAGACAGGACACATAGAGAGACAGGACAGAGAGAGAGACAGGACAGCAAGAGAGAGACAGACAGGACATAGAGAGACAGGGAGAGAGGACACAGAGAGACAAAGGACAAAGAGAGACAGGGCAGCGAGAGACAGAGAGAGAGAGAGATAGGACAGAAAGAGAAAGAGAACAGAGAGAGAGAGAGAGGTCACAGAGAGAGACAGGGCAGAGAGAGGGAGACAGGACAGAGAAAGCGAGGGAGACCGGACAGAGTGAGATAGAGACAGGGCAGAGAGAGGGAGACAGGACACAGGGTGACAGGACAGAGAGAGACAGCACACACAATTCAAAATAATGGGCAAGTTACTAGTACATTTATATTTATTATATATATATTGTGCAGAACATAGTGTCAGATATACTTACAGTAATTTTTAACCTCACAAAGTCATTTTTATTTACTTATTCATTTTATGGGCAGAAATTAGTAGACAGTGTGGTAATCCATTTATATGCTGGAAGAAACTTAGTATTACAGTATATATACATTTATTTGGATTTAGATTGTAAGTTTGCGAGTTTTCATTTTGCAGGGAGCTTCAGAGAAGCACAGGGCCCTCCATACTTTGCAACATGTTAGGATCTAGCCCTCTTTGCCTGCGCATTTCTTCTGCAGCTCGTTACAAATAAAGCTTAAAAATAATAATTACTGATGGTTGATTACAGAGCAGTAACTACCTAAATCCACCTTAAGTGAACACGTGACTTTCTGTGTCAGTTGAAGGGGCGGGGCGTGGATCTCTTTGTGACGTTCTCAAGGATCCCGCCCACTCCCTGGCACTTTGAGGTCACGAAGCTAGTTTGACCCTTCCAATACACATACAATATGGCGGCGCCCTGTGTTAGACATGCTGGGAAGAGGTTATGTAGCTTGCGGGTATCTCTGTGGAGCCCTGTCCGACTATGGAGCTCAGATGGATCTGCACAGACTGGAGCCGGGATCAGTGGGGTGGAACAGACAGCCAAACCCCGAGCACCAGAGATAGAAGCGAAGGTGAGAGAGGGGAAATGTGACAGCAAAAACAAACAGGAGGACATGTTACAGGAATAGAGAGAGGGAATGTGACAGCAACACACACACAGGAGGGCATGTTACAGGAACATACAGGAAGGGGTATGTGACAGCAACACACACACACAGGAGGACATGTTACAGGAACATACAGGAGGGGGTATGTGACAGCAACACACACAGAGGAGGGCATGTTACAGGAACATACAGGAAGGGGGGATGTGACAGCAACACACACAGAGGAGGGCATGTTACAGGAACAGAGAGAGGGTATGTGACAGGAACACACACAGAGGATGACATGTTACAGGAACATACAGGAAGGGGTATGTGACAGCAACACACACAGAGGAGGGCATGTTACAGGAACACACAGGAAGGGGTATGTGACAGCAACACACACATAGGAGGGCATGTTACAGGAACATACAGGAGGGGAGTATGTGACAGCAACACACACAGAGGAGGGCATGTTACAGGAACATACAGGAGGGGGGTATGTGACAGCAACACACACAGAGGAGGACATGTTACAGGAACATACAGGAAGGGGTATGTGACAGCAACACACACAGAGGAGGGCATGTTACAGGAACATACAGGAAGGGGTATGTGACAGCAACACACACAGTGGAGGGCATGTTACAGGAACATACAGGAGGGGGTATGTGACAGCAACACACACAGAGGAGGGCATGTTACGGGAACATACAGGAAGGGGTATGTGACAGCAACACACACACAGGAGGGCATGTTACAGGAACATATAGGAAGGGGTATGTGACAGCAACACACACAGAGGAGGGCATGTTACATGAACATATAGGAAGGGGTATGTGACAGCAACACACACAGAGGAGGGCATGTTACAGGAACATACAGGAAGGGGGTATGTGACAGCAACACACAGAGGAGGGCATGTTACATGAACATACAGGAAGGGGTATGTGACAGCAACACACACAGAGGAGGGCATGTTACAGGAACATACAGGAAGGGGTATGTGACAGCAACACACACAGAGGAGGGCATGTTACAGGAACATACAGGAGGGGGTATGTGACAGCAACACACACAGAGGAGGGCATGTTACAGGAACATACAGGAGGGGGGATGTGACAGCAACACACACAGAGGAGGACATGTTACAGGAACATACAGGAGGGGGGTATGTGACAGCAACACACACAGAGGAGGACATGTTACAGGAACATACAGGAAGGGGTATGTGACAGCAACACACACAGAGAAGGGCATGTTACAGGAACATACAGGAGGGGGGTATGTGACAGCAACACACACAGAGGAGGGCATGTTACAGGAACATACAGGAAGGGGTATGTGACAGCAACACACACAGAGGAGGACATGTTACAGGAACATACAGGAGGGGGGTATGTGACAGCAACACACACAGAGGAGGACATGTTACAGGAACATACAGGAAGGGGTATGTGACAGCAACACACACACAGAGGAGGGCATGTTACAGGAACATACAGGAAGGGGTATGTGACAGCAACACACACAGAGGAGGGCATGTTACAGGAACATACAGGAAGGGGTATGTGACAGCAACACACACAGTGGAGGGCATGTTACAGGAACATACAGGAGGGGGTATGTGACAGCAACACACACAGAGGAGGACATGTTACAGGAACATACAGGAAGGGGTATGTGACAGCAACACACACAGAGGAGGGCATGTTACAGGAACATACAGGAAGGGGTATGTGACAGCAACACACACAGAGGAGGGCATGTTACAGGAACATACAGGAAGGGGTATGTGACAGCAACACACACAGAGGAGGGCATGTTACAGGAACATACAGGAAGGGGTATGTGACGGCAACACACACAGAGGAGGACATGTTACAGGAACATACAGGAAGGGGTATGTGACAGCAACACACACAGAGGAGGGCATGTTACAGGAACATACAGGAGGGGGGATGTGACGGCAACACACACAGAGGAGGGCATGTTACAGGAACATACAGGAAGGGGTATGTGACGGCAACACACACAGAGGAGGGCATGTTACAGGAACATACAGGAAGGGGTATGTGACAGCACCACACACAGAGGAGGGCATGTTACAGGAACATACAGGAAGGGGTATGTGACAGCACCACACACATAGGAGGGCATGTTACAGGAACATACAGGAGGGGGGATGTGACAGCAACATACACAGAGGAGGGCATGTTACATGAACATACAGGAAGGGGTATGTGACAGCAACACACACAGAGGAGGGCATGTTACAGGAACATACAGGAAGGGGTATGTGACAGCAACACACACAGAGGAGGACATGTTACAGGAACATACAGGAAGGGGTATGTGACAGCAACACACACAGAGGAGGGCATGTTACATGAACATACAGGAGGGGGTATGTGACAGCAACACACACGGAGGAGGGCATGTTACGGGAACATACAGGAGGGGGTATGTGACAGCAACACACACAGAGGAGGACATGTTACAGGAACATACAGGAAGGGGTATGTGACAGCAACACACACAGAGGAGGGCATGTTACATGAACATACAGGAGGGGGTATGTGACAGCAACACACACAGAGGAGGGCATGTTACAGGAACATACAGGAGGGGGGATGTGACGGCAACACACACAGAGGAGGGCATGTTACAGGAACATACAGGAAGGGGTATGTGACAGCACCACACACATAGGAGGGCATGTTACAGGAACATACAGGAGGGGGGATGTGACAGCAACATACACAGAGGAGGGCATGTTACATGAACATACAGGAAGGGGTATGTGACAGCAACACACACAGAGGAGGGCATGTTACAGGAACATACAGGAAGGGGTATGTGACAGCAACACACACACAGAGGAGGGCATGTTACATGAACATACAGGAAGGGGTATGTGACAGCAACACACACAGAGGAGGGCATGTTACAGGAACATACAGGAAGGGGGGTATGTGACAGCAACACACACAGAGGAGGGCATGTTACATGAACATACAGGAAGGGGTATGTGACAGCAACACACACAGAGGAGGGCATGTTACAGGAACATACAGGAGGGGGGTATGTGACAGCAACACACACAGAGGAGGGCATGTTACAGGAACAGACAGAAAGGGGGGATGTGAAAGCAACCCACACAGAGGAGGGCATGTTACATGAACATACAGGAAGGGGTATGTGACAGCAACACACACAGAGGAGGGCATGTTACAGGAACATACAGGAAGGGGTATGTGACAGCAACACACACAGAGGAGGGCATGTTACAGGAACAGAGAGAGGGAATGTGACAGCAACACACACAGAGGAGGGCATGTTACAGGAACATACAGGAAGGGGTATGTGACAGCAACACACACAGAGGATGACATGTTACAGGAACATACAGGAAGGGGTATGTGACAGCAACCCACACAGAGGAGGGCATGTTACAGGAACATACAGGAGGGGAGTATGTGACAGCAACACACACAGAGGAGGGCATGTTACAGGAACATACAGGAGGGGAGTATGTGACAGCAACACACACAGAGGAGGGCATGTTACAGGAACATACAGGAAGGGGGTATGTGACAGCAACACACACAGAGGAGGGCATGTTACAGTAACATACAGGAGGGGGGTATGTGACAGCAACACACACAGAGAAGGGCATGTTACAGGAACATACAGGAAGGGGTATGTGACAGCAACACACACAGTGGAGGGCATGTTACAGGAACATACAGGAGGGGGGTATGTGACAGCAACACACACAGTGGAGGGCATGTTACAGGAACATACAGGAAGGGGTATGTGACAGCAACACACACAGTGGAGGGCATGTTACAGGAACATACAGGAGGGGGGTATGTGACAGCAACACACACAGAGGAGGGCATGTTACAGGAACATACAGGAGGGGGGTATGTGACAGCAACACACACAGAGGAGGACATGTTACATGAACATACAGGAAGGGGGTATGTGACAGCAACACACACAGAGGAGGACATGTTACAGGAACATACAGGAGGGGGGTATGTGACAGCAACACACACAGAGGAGGGCATGTTACAGGAACATACAGGAAGGGGTATGTGACAGCAACACACACAGAGGAGGACATGTTACAGGAACATACAGGAGGGGGGTATGTGACAGCAACACACACAGAGGAGGGCATGTTACAGGAACATACAGAGAGAGGGAATGTGACAGCAACACACACAGAGGAGGGCATGTTACAGGAACATAGAGGAGGGGGGATGTGACAGCAACACACACAGAGGAGGACATGTTACAGGAACATACAGGAAGGGGGGTATGTGACAGCAACACACACAGAGGAGGGCATGTTACAGGAACATACAGGAAGGGGGGTATGTGACAGCAACACACACAGAGGAGGGCATGTTACAGGAACATACAGGAAGGGGGGTATGTGACAGCAACACACACAGAGGAGGGCATGTTACAGGAACATACAGGAAGGGGTATGTGACAGCAACACACACAGAGGAGGGCATGTTACAGGAACATACAGGAGGGGGGATGTGACAGCAACACACACAGAGGAGGGCATGTTACAGGAACATACAGGAGGGGGTATGTGACAGCAACACACACAGAGGAGGACATGTTACAGGAACATACAGGAAGGGGGTATGTGACAGCAACACACACAGAGGAGGGCATGTTACAGGAACATACAGGAAGGGGGTATGTGACAGCAACACACACAGAGGAGGGCATGTTACATGAACATACAGGAGGGGGTATGTGACAGCAACACACACAGAGGAGGGCATGTTACAGGAACATACAGGAAGGGGTATGTGACAGCAACACACACAGAGGAGGGCATGTTACAGGAACATACAGGAAGGGGTATGTGACAGCAACACACACAGAGGAGGGCATGTTACAGGAACATACAGGAAGGGGTATGTGACAGCAACACACACAGAGGAGGGCATGTTACAGGAACATACAGGAGGGGGGATGTGACGGCAACACACACAGAGGAGGGCATGTTACAGGAACATACAGGAAGGGGTATGTGACGGCAACACACACAGAGGAGGGCATGTTACAGGAACATACAGGAAGGGGTATGTGACAGCACCACACACATAGGAGGGCATGTTACAGGAACATACAGGAGGGGGGATGTGACAGCAACATACACAGAGGAGGGCATGTTACATGAACATACAGGAAGGGGTATGTGACAGCAACACACACAGAGGAGGACATGTTACAGGAACATACAGGAAGGGGTATGTGACAGCAACACACACAGAGGAGGGCATGTTACAGGAACATACAGGAAGGGGTATGTGACAGCAACACACACAGAGGAGGACATGTTACAGGAACATACAGGAAGGGGTATGTGACAGCAACACACACAGAGGAGGGCATGTTACATGAACATACAGGAGGGGGTATGTGACAGCAACACACACGGAGGAGGGCATGTTACGGGAACATACAGGAGGGGGTATGTGACAGCAACACACACGGAGGAGGACATGTTACAGGAACATACAGGAAGGGGTATGTGACAGCAACACACACAGAGGAGGGCATGTTACAGGAACATACAGGAAGGGGTATGTGACAGCAACACACACAGAGGAGGACATGTTACAGGAACATACAGGAAGGGGTATGTGACAGCAACACACACAGAGGAGGGCATGTTACATGAACATACAGGAGGGGGTATGTGACCGCAACACACACGGAGGAGGGCATGTTACGGGAACATACAGGAGGGGGTATGTGACAGCAACACACACAGAGGAGGGCATGTTACAGGAACATACAGGAAGGGGTATGTGACAGCAACACACACAGAAGAGGGCATGTTACATGAACATACAGGAGGGGGTATGTGACAGCAACACACACAGAGGAGGGCATGTTACAGGAACATACAGGAGGGGGGATGTGACGGCAACACACACAGAGGAGGGCATGTTACAGGAACATACAGGAAGGGGTATGTGACAGCAACACACACAGAGGAGGGCATGTTACAGGAACATACAGGAGGGGGGTATGTGACAGCAACACACACAGAGGAGGGCATGTTACAGGAACATACAGGAGGGGGGATGTGACAGCAACACACACAGAGGAGGGCATGTTACAGGAACATACAGGAGTGGGTATGTGACAGCAACACACACATAGGAGGGCATGTTACAGGAACATACAGGAGGGGGGATGTGACAGCAACATACACAGAGGAGGGCATGTTACATGAACATACAGGAAGGGGTATGTGACAGCAACACACACACAGAGGAGGGCATGTTACATGAACATACAGGAAGGGGTATGTGACAGCAACACACACAGAGGAGGGCATGTTACAGGAACATACAGGAAGGGGGGTATGTGACAGCAACACACACAGAGGAGGGCATGTTACAGGAACAGAGAGAGGGAATGTGACAGCAACACACACAGAGGAGGACATGTTACATGAACATACAGGAAGGGGTATGTGACAGCAACACACACAGAGGAGGGCATGTTACATGAACATACAGGAAGGGGTATGTGACAGCAACACACACAGAGGAGGGCATGTTACAGGAACATACAGGAGGGGGGTATGTGACAGCAACACACACAGAGGAGGGCATGTTACAGGAACAGACAGAAAGGGGTATGTGACAGCAACACACACAGAGGAGGGCATGTTACAGGAACAGAGAGAGGGAATGTGACAGCAACACACACAGAGGAGGGCATGTTACAGGAACATACAGGAAGGGGTATGTGACAGCAACCCACACAGAGGAGGGCATGTTACAGGAACATACAGGAGGGGAGTATGTGACAGCAACACACACAGAGGAGGGCATGTTACAGGAACATACAGGAAGGGGGTATGTGACAGCAACACACACAGAGGATAACATGTTACAGGAACATACAGGAAGGGGGTATGTGACAGCAACACACACAGAGGAGGGCATGTTACAGTAACATACAGGAGGGGGGTATGTGACAGCAACACACACAGAGGAGGGCATGTTACAGGAACAGAGAGAGGGTATGTGACAGGAACACACACAGAGGAGGGCATGTTACAGGAACATACAGGAGGGGGTATGTGACAGCAACACACACAGAGGAGGGCATGTTACAGGAACATACAGGAGGGGGTATGTGACAGCAACACACACAGAGAAGGGCATGTTACAGGAACATACAGGAAGGGGTATGTGACAGCAACACACACAGTGGAGGGCATGTTACAGGAACATACAGGAGGGGGGTATGTGACAGCAACACACACAGAGGAGGGCATGTTACAGGAACATACAGGAGGGGGGTATGTGACAGCAACACACACAGAGGAGGACATGTTACAGGAACATACAGGAGGGGGGTATGTGACAGCAACACACACAGAGGAGGGCATGTTACAGGAACATACAGGAAGGGGGGTATGTGACAGCAACACACACAGAGGAGGGCATGTTACAGGAACATACAGGAAGGGGTATGTGACAGCAACACACACAGAGGAGGACATGTTACAGGAACATACAGGAGGGGGGTATGTGACAGCAACACACACAGAGGAGGGCATGTTACAGGAACATACAGAGAGAGGGAATGTGACAGCAACACACACAGAGGAGGGCATGTTACAGGAACATAGAGGAGGGGGGATGTGACAGCAACACACACAGAGGAGGACATGTTACAGGAACATACAGGAAGGGGGGTATGTGACAGCAACACACACAGAGGAGGGCATGTTACAGGAACATACAGGAAGGGGGGTATGTGACAGCAACACACACAGAGGAGGGCATGTTACAGGAACATACAGGAAGGGGGGTATGTGACAGCAACACACACAGAGGAGGGCATGTTACAGGAACATACAGGAAGGGGTATGTGACAGCAACACACACAGAGGAGGGCATGTTACAGGAACATACAGGAGGGGGGATGTGACAGCAACACACACAGAGGAGGGCATGTTACAGGAACATACAGGAAGGGGTATGTGACAGCAACACACACAGAGGAGGGCATGTTACAGGAACATACAGGAGGGGGTATGTGACAGCAACACACACAGAGGAGGGCATGTTACAGGAACATACAGGAAGGGGTATGTGACAGCAACACACACAGAGGAGGGCATGTTACAGGAACATACAGGAAGGGGTATGTGACAGCAACACACACAGAGGAGGACATGTTACAGGAACATACAGGAGGGGGTATGTGACGGCAACACACACAGAGGAGGGCATGTTACAGGAACATACAGGAAGGGGTATGTGACAGCACCACACACATAGGAGGGCATGTTACAGGAACATACAGGAGGGGGGATGTGACAGCAACATACACAGAGGAGGGCATGTTACATGAACATACAGGAAGGGGTATGTGACAGCAACACACACAGAGGAGGGCATGTTACAGGAACATACAGGAAGGGGTATGTGACAGCAACACACACAGAGGAGGACATGTTACAGGAACATACAGGAAGGGGTATGTGACAGCAACACACACAGAAGAGGGCATGTTACATGAACATACAGGAGGGGGTATGTGACAGCAACACACACAGAGGAGGGCATGTTACAGGAACATACAGGAGGGGGGATGTGACGGCAACACACACAGAGGAGGGCATGTTACAGGAACATACAGGAAGGGGTATGTGACAGCACCACACACATAGGAGGGCATGTTACAGGAACATACAGGAGGGGGGATGTGACAGCAACACACACAGAGGAGGGCATGTTACATGAACATACAGGAAGGGGTATGTGACAGCAACACACACAGAGGAGGGCATGTTACAGGAACATACAGGAAGGGGTATGTGACAGCAACACACACAGAGGAGGGCATGTTACATGAACATACAGGAAGGGGGGTATGTGACAGCAACACACACAGAGGAGGGCATGTTACAGGAACATACAGGAAGGGGTATGTGACAGCAACACACACAGAGGAGGGCATGTTACATGAACATACAGGAAGGGGGGTATGTGACAGCAACACACACAGAGGAGGGCATGTTACATGAACATACAGGAAGGGGTATGTGACAGCAACACACACAGAGGAGGGCATGTTACAGGAACATACAGGAAGGGGGGTATGTGACAGCAACACACACAGAGGAGGGCATGTTACATGAACATACAGGAAGGGGTATGTGACAGCAACACACACAGAGGAGGGCATGTTACAGGAACAGACAGAAAGGGGGGATGTGAAAGCAACACACACAGAGGAGGGCAGGTTACAGGAACATACAGGAAGGGGTATGTGACAGCAACACACACAGAGGAGGGCATGTTACAGGAACAGAGAGAGGGAATGTGACAGCAACACACACAGAGGAGGGCATGTTACAGGAACAGAGAGAGGGAATGTGACAGCAACACACACAGAGGAGGACATGTTACATGAACATACAGGAAGGGGTATGTGACAGCAACACACACAGAGGAGGGCATGTTACATGAACATACAGGAAGGGGTATGTGACAGCAACACACACAGAGGAGGGCATGTTACAGGAACATACAGGAGGGGGGTATGTGACAGCAACACACACAGAGGAGGGCATGTTACAGGAACAGACAGAAAGGGGGGATGTGAAAGCAACCCACACAGAGGAGGGCATGTTACATGAACATACAGGAAGGGGTATGTGACAGCAACACACACAGAGGAGGGCATGTTACAGGAACATACAGGAAGGGGTATGTGACAGCAACACACACAGAGGAGGGCATGTTACAGGAACATACAGGAAGGGGTATGTGACAGCAACACACACAGAGGATGACATGTTACAGGAACATACAGGAAGGGGTATGTGACAGCAACCCACACAGAGGAGGGCATGTTACAGGAACATACAGGAGGGGAGTATGTGACAGCAACACACACAGAGGAGGGCATGTTACAGGAACATACAGGAAGGGGGTATGTGACAGCAACACACACAGAGGATGACATGTTACAGGAACATACAGGAAGGGGGTATGTGACAGCAACACACACAGAGGAGGGCATGTTACAGTAACATACAGGAGGGGGGTATGTGACAGCAACACACACAGAGAAGGGCATGTTACAGGAACATACAGGAAGGGGTATGTGACAGCAACACACACAGTGGAGGGCATGTTACAGGAACATACAGGAGGGGGGTATGTGACAGCAACACACACAGTGGAGGGCATGTTACAGGAACATACAGGAGGGGGGTATGTGACAGCAACACACACAGAGGAGGGCATGTTACAGGAACATACAGGAGGGGGGTATGTGACAGCAACACACACAGAGGAGGACATGTTACAGGAACATACAGGCGGGGGGTATGTGACAGCCACACACACAGAGGAGGGCATGTTACAGGAACATACAGGAAGGGGGGTATGTGACAGCAACACACACAGAGGAGGGCATGTTACAGGAACATACAGGAAGGGGTATGTGACAGCAACACACACAGAGGAGGACATGTTACAGGAACATACAGGAGGGGGGTATGTGACAGCAACACACACAGAGGAGGGCATGTTACAGGAACATACAGAGAGAGGGAATGTGACAGCAACACACACAGAGGAGGGCATGTTACAGGAACATAGAGGAGGGGGGATGTGACAGCAACACACACAGAGGAGGACATGTTACAGGAACATACAGGAAGGGGGGTATGTGACAGCAACACACACAGAGGAGGGCATGTTACAGGAACATACAGGAAGGGGGGTATGTGACAGCAACACACACAGAGGAGGGCATGTTACAGGAACATACAGGAAGGGGGGTATGTGACAGCAACACACACAGAAGAGGGCATGTTACATGAACATACAGGAAGGGGTATGTGACAGCAACACACACAGAGGAGGGCATGTTACAGGAACATACAGGAGGGGGGATGTGACGGCAACACACACAGAGGAGGGCATGTTACAGGAACATACAGGAAGGGGTATGTGACAGCAACACACACAGAAGAGGGCATGTTACATGAACATACAGGAGGGGGTATGTGACAGCAACACACACAGAGGAGGGCATGTTACAGGAACATACAGGAGGGGGGATGTGACGGCAACACACACAGAGGAGGGCATGTTACAGGAACATACAGGAAGGGGTATGTGACAGCAACACACACAGAGGAGGGCATGTTACAGGAACATACAGGAGTGGGTATGTGACAGCAACACACACAGAGGAGGGCATGTTACAGGAACATACAGGAGGGGGGATGTGACAGCAACATACACAGAGGAGGGCATGTTACATGAACATACAGGAAGGGGTATGTGACAGCAACACACACAGAGGAGGGCATGTTACAGGAACATACAGGAAGGGGGGTATGTGACAGCAACACACACAGAGGAGGGCATGTTACATGAACATACAGGAAGGGGTATGTGACAGCAACACACACAGAGGAGGGCATGTTACAGGAACATACAGGAAGGGGGGTATGTGACAGCAACACACACAGAGGAGGGCATGTTACAGGAACAGAGAGAGGGAATGTGACAGCAACACACACAGAGGAGGACATGTTACATGAACATACAGGAAGGGGTATGTGACAGCAACACACACAGAGGAGGGCATGTTACAGGAACATACAGGAGGGGGGTATGTGACAGCAACACACACAGAGGAGGGCATGTTACAGGAACAGACAGAAAGGGGGGATGTGAAAGCAACCCACACAGAGGAGGGCATGTTACATGAACATACAGGAAGGGGTATGTGACAGCAACACACACAGAGGAGGGCATGTTACAGGAACATACAGGAAGGGGTATGTGACAGCAACACACACAGAGGAGGGCATGTTACAGGAACAGAGAGAGGGAATGTGACAGCAACACACACAGAGGAGGGCATGTTACAGGAACATACAGGAAGGGGTATGTGACAGCAACACACACAGAGGATGACATGTTACAGGAACATACAGGAAGGGGTATGTGACAGCAACCCACACAGAGGAGGGCATGTTACAGGAACATACAGGAGGGGACTATGTGACAGCAACACACACAGAGGAGGGCATGTTACAGGAACATACAGGAAGGGGGTATGTGACAGCAACACACACAGAGGATGACATGTTACAGGAACATACAGGAAGGGGGTATGTGACAGCAACACACACAGAGGAGGGCATGTTACAGTAACATACAGGAGGGGGGTATGTGACAGCAACACACACAGAGGAGGGCATGTTACAGGAACAGAGAGAGGGTATGTGACAGGAACACACACAGAGGAGGGCATGTTACAGGAACATACAGGAGGGGGTATGTGACAGCAACACACACAGAGGAGGGCATGTTACAGGAACATACAGGAGGGGGTATGTGACAGCAACACACACAGAGAAGGGCATGTTACAGGAACATACAGGAAGGGGTATGTGACAGCAACACACACAGTGGAGGGCATGTTACAGGAACATACAGGAGGGGGGTATGTGACAGCAACACACACAGTGGAGGGCATGTTACAGGAACATACAGGAGGGGGGTATGTGACAGCAACACACACAGAGGAGGGCATGTTACAGGAACATACAGGAAGGGGGTATGTGACAGCAACACACACAGAGGAGGACATGTTACAGGAACATACAGGAGGGGGGTATGTGACAGCAACACACACAGTGGAGGGCATGTTACAGGAACATACAGGAAGGGGTATGTGACAGCAACACACACAGAGGAGGACATGTTACAGGAACATACAGGAGGGGGGTATGTGACAGCAACACACACAGAGGAGGGCATGTTACAGGAACATACAGAGAGAGGGAATGTGACAGCAACACACACAGAGGAGGGCATGTTACAGGAACATACAGAGAGAGGGAATGTGACAGCAACACACACAGAGGAGGGCATGTTACAGGAACATAGAGGAGGGGGGATGTGACAGCAACACACACAGAGGAGGACATGTTACAGGAACATACAGGAAGGGGGGTATGTGACAGCAACACACACAGAGGAGGGCATGTTACAGGAACATACAGGAAGGGGGGTATGTGACAGCAACACACACAGAGGAGGACATGTTACAGGAACATACAGGAAGGGGGGTATGTGACAGCAACACACACAGAGGAGGGCATGTTACAGGAACATACAGGAAGGGGTATGTGACAGCAACACACACAGAGGAGGGCATGTTACAGGAACATACAGGAGGGGGTATGTGACAGCAACACACACAGAGGAGGGCATGTTACAGGAACATACAGGAGGGGGGATGTGACAGCAACACACACAGAGGAGGGCATGTTACAGGAACATACAGGAAGGGGTATGTGAGGGCATGTTACAGGAACATACAGGAGGGGGTATGTGACAGCAACACACACAGAGGAGGGCATGTTACAGGAACATACAGGAAGGGGTATGTGACAGCAACACACACAGAGGAGGGCATGTTACAGGAACATACAGGAGGGGGGATGTGACAGCAACACACACAGAGGAGGGCATGTTACAGGAACATACAGGAGGGGGTATGTGACAGCAACACACACAGAGGAGGGCATGTTACAGGAACATACAGGAGGGGGTATGTGACAGCAACACACACAGAGGAGGGCATGTTACAGGAACATACAGGAGGGGGTATGTGACAGCAACACACACAGAGGAGGGCATGTTACAGGAACATACAGGAAGGGGTATGTGACAGCAACACACACAGAGGAGGGCATGTTACAGGAACATACAGGAAGGGGTATGTGACAGCAACACACACAGTGGAGGGCATGTTACAGGAACATACAGGAGGGGGTATGTGACAGCAACACACACAGAGGAGGGCATGTTACAGGAACATACAGGAGGGGGTATGTGACAGCAACACACACAGAGGAGGACATGTTACAGGAACATACAGGAAGGGGTATGTGACAGCAACACACACAGAGGAGGGCATGTTACAGGAACATACAGGAGGGGGTATGTGACAGCAACACACACAGAGGAGGGCATGTTACAGGAACATACAGGAAGGGGTATGTGACAGCAACACACACAGAGGAGGGCATGTTACAGGAACATACAGGAAGGGGTATGTGACAGCAACACACACAGAGGAGGGCATGTTACAGGAACATACAGGAAGGGGTATGTGACAGCAACACACACAGAGGAGGGCATGTTACAGGAACATACAGGAGGGGGTATGTGACAGCAACACACACAGAGGAGGACATGTTACAGGAACATACAGGAAGGGGTATGTGACAGCAACACACACAGAGGAGGGCATGTTACAGGAACATACAGGAAGGGGTATGTGACGGCAACACACACAGAGGAGGGCATGTTACAGGAACATACAGGAAGGGGGTATGTGACAGCAACACACACAGAGGAGGGCATGTTACAGGAACATACAGGAGGGGGGATGTGACGGCAACACACACAGAGGAGGGCATGTTACAGGAACATACAGGAAGGGGTATGTGACGGCAACACACACAGAGGAGGGCATGTTACAGGAACATACAGGAAGGGGTATGTGACAGCACCACACACATAGGAGGGCATGTTACAGGAACATACAGGAGGGGGGATGTGACAGCAACACACACAGAGGAGGGCATGTTACAGGAACATACAGGAAGGGGTATGTGACGGCAACATACACAGAGGAGGGCATGTTACAGGAACATACAGGAAGGGGGTATGTGACAGCAACACACACAGAGGAGGGCATGTTACAGGAACATATAGGATGGGGAATGTGACAGCAGCACACACAGAGGAGGGCATGTTACATGAACATACAGGAAGGGGTATGTGACAGCAACACACACAGAGGAGGGCATGTTACAGGAACATATAGGATGGGGAATGTGACAGCAACACACACAGAGGAGGGCATGTTACAGGAACATATAGGATGGGGAATGTGACAGCAGCACACACAGAGGAGGGCATGTTACATGAACATACAGGAAGGGGTATGTGACAGCAACACACACAGAGGAGGGCATGTTACAGGAACATATAGGATGGGGAATGTGACAGCAACACACACAGAGGAGGGCATGTTACAGGAACATATAGGATGGGGAATGTGACAGCAACACACACAGAGGAGGGCTTGTGACAGGAACACACACGCACAAACACAGGAGGGCATGTTTCAGGAACATACAGGAAGGGGTATGTGACGGCAACACACACAGAGGAGGGCATGTTACAGGAACATATAGGAAGGGGTATGTGATGGCAACACACACAGAGGAGGGCATGTTAAAGGAACATACAGGAGGGGGGAATGTGACAGCAACACACACAGAGGAAGGCATGTTACAGGAACATATAGGAAGGGGTATGTGACGGCAACACACACAGAGGAGGGCATGTTACAGGAACATACGGGAGAGGGAATGTGACAGCAACACACACACACACACAGAGGAGGGCATGTTACAGGAACATATAGGAAGGGGTATGTGACGGCAACACACACAGAGGAGGGCATGTTACAGGAACATACGGGAAGGGGGTATGTGATAGCAACACATACATAGGAGGGCATGTTACAGGAACATACAGGAAGGGGAATGTGACAGCAACACACACAGAGGAAGGCATGTTACATGAACATACAGGAAGGGGAATGTGACAGCAACACACACAGAGGAGGGCATGATACAGGAACATATAGGATGGGGAATGTGACAGCAACACACACAGAGGAAGGCATGTTACAGGAACATATAGGAAGGGGTATGTGACGGCAACACACACAAAGGAGGGCATGTTACAGGAACATACAGGAGGGGGGAATGTGACAGCAACACACACAGAGCAAGGCATGTTACAGGAACATATAGGAAGGGGTATGTGACGGCAACACACACAGAGGAGGGCATGTTACAGGAACATACGGGAGAGGGAATGTGACAGCAACACACACACAGGAGGGCATGTTACAGGAACATACAGGAGGGGGTATGTGACAGCAACACACACAGAGGAGGGCATGTTACATGAACATACAGGAGGGGGTATGTGACAGCAACCAACACAGAGAATGGCATGTTAAAGGAAAATACAGGAGGGGGGTATGTGACAGCAACACGAACAGAGAAGGGCATGTTACAGGAACATACAGGAAGGGGGGTATGTGACAGCAACACACACAGAGGAGGACATGTTACATGAACATACAGGAAGGGGGGATGTGACAGCAACACACACAGAGGAGGGCATGTTACAGGAACATACAGGAGGGGGGTATGTGACAGCAACACACACAGAGGAGGGCATGTTACATGAACATACAGGAAGGGGGGTATGTGACAGCAACACACACAGAGGAGGACATGTTACATGAACATACAGGAGGGGGTATGTGACAGCAACACACAGAATAGGTCATGTTACATGAACAAACAGGAAGGGGGGTATGTGACAGCAACACACACAGAGGAGGACATGTTACATGAACATACAGGAAGGGGGGTATGTGACAGCAACACACACAGAGGAGGACATGTTACATGAACATACAGGAGGGGGTATGTGACAGCAACACACACAGAGGAGGGCATGTTACAGGAACATACAGGAAGGGGTATGTGACAGCAACACACACAGAGGAGGGCATGTTACATGAACATACAGGAAGGGGTATGTGACAGCAACACACACAGAGGAGGACATGTTACAGGAACATACAGGAAGGGGTATGTGACAGCAACACACACAGAGGAGGGCATGTTACAGCAACAGACAGGAGAGGGTATGTGACCGCAACACACACAGAGGAAGGCATGTTACTGGAACATACAGGAGGGGGTATGTGACAGCAACACACACATAGGAGGGCATGTTACAGGAACATACAGGAAGGGGTATGTGACAGCAACACACATAGAGGAGGACATGTTACAGGAACATACAGGAAGGGGTATGTGACAGCAACACACACAGAGGAGGGCATGTTACAGCAACAGACAGGAGAGGGTATGTGACCGCAACACACACAGAGGAAGGCATGTTACTGGAACATACAGGAGGGGGTATGTGACAGCAACACACACATAGGAGGGCATGTTACAGGAACATACAGGAAGGGGTATGTGACAGCAACACACACAGAGGAAGGCATGTTACTGGAACATACAGGGGAAGGGTGGGGGGATGTGACAAAAACCTACAGGAACAGGGTTTGTGACAGCAACACAGAAACAGGAGGGCATGTTACAAGAACATACAGGAGGAGGCATGTGACAGCAACACGAACAGAGAAGGGCATGTTACATGAACATACAGGAAGGGGGGTATGTGACAGCAACACACACAGAGGAGGGCATGTTACATGAACATACAGGAAGGGGGGTATGTGACAGCAACACACACAGAGGAGGACATGTTACATGAACATACAGGAGGGGGTATGTGACGGCAACACACACAGAGGAGGTCATGTTACAGGAACAGACAAGAAAGGGGTATGTGACAGCAACACACACAGAGGAGGGCAGGTTACAGGAACATACAGGAGGGGGGTATGTGACAGCAACACACACAGAGGAGGGCATGTTACAGGAACATACAGGAAGGGGTATGTGACAGCAACACACACACACACACACACACACAGAGGAGGGTATGGGACAGGAACATACAGGAAGGGGAGAACATGACCGTAACACACACAGAGGAGAGCATGTTATAGAGTGGAGGATATGTGACAGCAACACACACACAGAGGAGGACGTGTGGACCTTTCCTTTTAGCTGACCTACAGCAGTGACGGCCATTGGCTACTATGTGACACGGCCAAGATTTAAGTAAATTTCCTAGGGTTAGGGTACTAACAGATAACAAGCTTAACACGAAGAAATTCACTAAAAATTCAACTCCACCACCTAGTGGCTGTTGGCCGCCACTCCCGTAGGACAGCAAATAGTAAAGATCGGGATAAGTTACAGGAACAGACAGGAGAGGGTATGTGACAGCAACACGCACAGAGAAGGGCATGTTACAGGAAAAATAGGGGGATATGTGACAGCATTACACATAGAGGAGGGCATGTAACATGAGCAGACGGGAGGGGAAATATACAGTGGATATAAAAAGTCTACACACCCCTGTTAAAATGTCAGGTTTCTGTCCTGTAAAAAAATGAGACACAGATAAATAATTTCAGCACTTCTTCCACCTTTAATGTGACCTATAAACTGTACAACTCAATTGAAAAACAAACTGAAATCTTTAAGGTAGAGGGAAAAATATATAAAAATAAAATAATATGGTTGCATAAGTCTGCACACCCTCTTATAACTGGTGATGTAGCTGTGTTCAGAATTAAGCAATCACATTCCAAATTGTGTTAAATAGGAGTCAGCATACACCTGCCATCATTTAAAGTGCCTCTGATTAACCCCAAATAAAGTTCAGCTGCTCTAGTCGGTCTTTCCTGAAATTTTCTTAGTCGCATCCCACAGCAAAAGCCATGGTCCACAGAGAGCTTCCAAAGCATCAGAGCGATCTCATTGTTAAAAGGTATCAGTCAGGAGAAGGGTACAAAAGAATTTCCAAGGCATTAGATATACCATGGAACACAGTGAAGACAGTCATCATCAAGTGGAGAAAATATGGCACAACAGTGACATTACCAAGAACTGGAGCTCCCTCCAAAATTGATGAAAAGACGAGAAGAAAACTGGTCTTGGAGGCTGCCAAGAGGCCTACAGCAACATTAAAGGAGCTGCAGGAATATCTGGCAAGTACTGTCTGTGTGGTACATGTGACAACAATCTCCCGTATTCTTCATATGTCTGGGCTATGGGGTAGAGTGGCAAGACGAAAGCCTTTTCTTACGAAGAAAAACATCCAAGCCAGGCTACATTTTGCAAAAACACATCTGAAGTCTCCCAAAAGAATGTGGGAAAAGGTGTTATGGTCTGATGAAACCAAGGTTGAACTGGAACTAGGGCCTTAGTTAAGATAGAGGGAATTATGAACAGTTCCAAATACAAGTCAATATTGGCACAAAACCTTTAGGCTTCTGCTAGAAAGCTGAACATGAAGAGGAACTTCATCTTTCAGCATGACAACGACCCAAAGCATACATCCAAATCAACAAAGGAATGGCTTCACTAGAAGAAGATTAAAGTTTTGGAATGGCCCAGCCAGAGCCCAGACCTGAATCCAATTGAAAATCTGTGGGGTGATCTGAAGAGGGCTGTGCACAGGAGATGCCCTCACAATCTGACAGATTTGGAGTGTTTTTGCAAAGAAGAGTGGTCAAATCTTGCCAAGTCAAAATGTGCCATGCTCATAGACTCATACCCAAAAAGACTGAGTGCTGTAAAAATATCAAAAGGGGCTTCATAAAGTATTAGTTTAAGGGTGTGCATACTTATGCAACCATATTATTTTATTTTTATATTTTTTCTTCCCCCTAACTAAAAGATTTCAGTTTGTTTTTCAATTGAGTTGTACAGTTTATAGGTCACATTAAAGGTGGAAAAAGTTCTGAAATGATTTATCTTTGTCTAATTATTTTTACAGCACAGAAACCTGACATTTTAACAGGGGTGTGTAGACTTTTTATATCCACTGTAACAGCAACACACAGCTGTTAGAGGAACAGACAGAAGGGGGTATATGACCGCAAAAAACACAGGAGGGCAGAAGGCATGTTTCAGGAGGGGGCGATGTGACAGCAACACACACAGGGATGGACATGTTACAGAATCAGAGAGGATGGGTTATGTGACAGCAACACACATAGAGGAGGGCATCTTACAGGATCAGACAGGAGGGGATATGTATTAACAGAGAGAGAAAGGGGAAGTATATGACAGCAATACATAGAGTGAGAGCGAGGAGGAAGAATTAGGAAATAATACAGATAGAGGGGATGTGTAACAAGATGGAGAGAAAGGGAAGTATGTAACAGCAACATACAGAGAGGGAGAGAATGGTGAAATAACATTTACAATCATGACCCAACTTACAAAGCCCTCAACAATAGCTATTTCCCTGTACATCTCCTCTCATATCCAAATACTCCCCCACGTGCCAACTCTTCGTTCTGCTAATGACCTTCTTCTTTCTACAACTCTTGTCACCTCCTCTCACTGTCGCCTTCAGGACTTTTCTCGTTCTGCCCCTATTCTCTAGAATTCCTTGCATCGCTCCACCAGATTATCCTCCTGCTTCAAAACATTCAAAACCTCACTAAAAACATATCTTTTTAAAGAACCGTATCACCTTCCACCCTAACATGCTCATCACATCTCTCTCCCTCCTTTAACACTCAAAATACCTTTTTAGGTTGTAAGTCTGCGAGTTTCAATCCTGCAATTTGCTTTGGGAAAGCACCATGGACACTGGATTGCAAGCTCAAAGACAGGGCCCTCCTTGCCTTTGCTATGTGTTTAATTTGTATTTATCGTTGTCTGGAACATATCTTATGTACAGCATTACGGAATATGTCTGCGTTATAAATAAACAATAATAATGTAGAAGCAACATAGAAGGGGGTATGTGACGGAAACAGAGAGAGGATAAGTGACAACAATATAAAGTAACAGCTACATAGAGAGGTTGAATATGTGACGGCAACATAGAGTTCTTATAAGATTTGTTATAAGAACTTTTGTAGATGATATGACAGTGTGAGTGGGGCTGGTCTGAGAGTGAGTCCAGATTAGGCGCACTTGCCTAAAAGTGGCCCTGTTGGTAGAGATGGAGTAGATAGCTATCCTGGATGAATCACGTGAAACTTTATATTTGCCTGTAAAATGTAATAGCAAAATCACAGTTTTTTTTTTTTTTTAGTTAGAGAAACATTTTTTGTATAATGAATACAACAGACTTCTAGAAAATTATCCAAATATGAAAACTGTACAAATAGTTAATGTCTGTTATGTTTTTTGTATTTTGTGTTCATTAATATTTCATACTTATTTCCCCCCCACACAATAAAGTCATGACCTTCAGGGATACTCCGGTATTATGCCTCTGCATCAGTGGACTAATATTGTCGGATCATTATGTCAATGATTCTTGTGAATTCTGAAGAAAAAGTAAAAATAAGAACAATAACTTGCACTGTTGTGCAGCCTGCTCTTAATTTTGTGTATTTTGATTAAACTCTATTTTAGACTGTATTATTATTTTTAAGTGCAGTTTGTGCCCCTTAATTGCACTTTCATTTGAAAAACAAGATAATGGGAGAATGTTTTTAGAAAGTAAAATAAAAAGGAATAAATGCAGACTTTTGTTTATTATATCGATATTATACTGTATTGAGTTGTTGTGGCTTTAACTAGACTTGGAAAAGGATATTGGATGTAGATGAGGTTCCAATAGTTTCTTGAGAAGTTGATTAATTTAAAACTCTATTGTGTTTTACAAAATGAGTTTGAAATGTTGTATTTTGATGTAAACCACAAGGTGGAGCTATGTGATCAAGAGTTGCTTGTAAGCTTCTATTTATCACTAGGAGTTGGTCCCGTGGTTAGGATTCAGCGCTTTGCCCGCTGTGACCTGAGTTTGATTCCATTCAGGGAACTAATAAGTCACGCCATCCTGAAGCCTAGCAGGGTTGTGCCGGGTCAGTACTTGGAAGTGAGACCACCTAGGAATACCAGGAGCTATATGTTGTGGTCCACTGGAGAAGGAACTGGCAACCCACTTTAGTATCTCTACCATGAATACCAAGTGGATCAGCATGGTTGTGTTATGATATGGAGAGTTGAACATGACTGATGACGCAAACCTATTGCTGCCATTGTATCAAATTACTTTAAATGCTTTTTTTGTGCAGTCCCAGATACGCAGCTTATGTATTTTTGAGAGCATTAGCTGATGGGAGAAGTGCTAATCAGGAGTGAAACAGATCAACATGTCCAAGGAATACTACTTCATTCGTATTTGTGGTAGAAACAACTTCATTGGGGGAAGTAGTTATAGAATAAAACGTTATATCAAGTGAAATAATTATGCTATGATTTGTCACCTTCTGACCTATATATGTCTCTTACAGTCTTAAGCTGTCTAATTTTATAACATGAATGAAAGTTATCTCTTGCCATCTTTCTGCTGATTGACCTTCTTCTGTGATGTAGCAACATAAATTATAATGTGTGTATGTATGTATGTATGTGTGTATGTGTGTGTATATATATATATATATATATATATATATATATATATATATATATATATATATATATATATATATATATATATATATATATAAAATCATTGAAATCGCTGCCCACCATTATATTCTGTCATACATTTTACAAAGATTCATCGGCTACACATAAATGTTAATATCTTAGTAAAATGCATGTTCTTCTGTCAGACTGTTTCTATCCACTGGCAGGCTCTTTGGAGAACACAATGGCTTTCTATAGCCATAGAAGCCATATTTCCAGCATATTTTTCCTCTGTTTTTATATAGTATAGCCTTCATGTATAAAACATATTTTCTTTTACCGAATTGGTCCGAATATAAGCTGCACTTTTTTCCGATTTATTGAGCTTGCGAGTTACGGGTGCGGCTTATATTCGCAACCGTCCTTGAGACTGCGATATTGAATAGCGATTTACGGTTTTAGTGATTCTAACATCCTGTAAGGCCTGTAACTTGCAAAAAAAGCTACAGTCCTAATTAGAAAGCCTGTTTCTTGCAATGGCTGATCACTTTGAGAGTCGTCTTCTCTCCAATTTTACGGGTGCGGCTTATATTTGAGTACTATTTTTTCCCCTTGAACTTCATGGGTGCGGCTTATATGGGGGTGCGGCCTTGTATGGGGGTGCGGCTTATATTCGGACCCATACGGTAAATGCATGTTATACAAATACATGAGATCAATATCCCTGTCAGCCATGTGATCTATGAGGCTACAATGATTATCTGTTAATATTATGTATATAGTAACAAATGTACTTATTGGTTCAAGTAAAGATAATTGAAATATGGCGAACAAAATAAAACAATGAGTTTATAGTGTGTTTCATATTGATAACATGGTGTCAATTTTATCCAAAATATATATATTTGAAGGGTTCTGTCATGGCACTCCGACTCATGACTCAGATCTGTGGGCTAATGCCAAAAAAGGAATATTGGGCAAGTAGTAGTAGTAGTTTGATTAGTCTGTTGGACACAAGGCAACATTTGCTAGCAACTTTGCCAGAATGTTTTTTATATGAAAATAGTTTTCTGCATTAGTTGCCTCTTTGCTAATTTGAATAAATGTGTTTCTGTTGGATCTAATGCAGGGGTGGGCAAGTTCGGTACTGGAGGGCCACACACAAACCTGCTTTGAAGATATCCTTTCTGTGCACAGGTGAGTCAATCAGGCGGACTGAAGAAGTGATTGACTCAGCAAGGATATCATCAAATCCAGGCATGTATGTGCCCATCCAAGACTGAACTTTCCCACCCTTGATCTAATGAGATTGACAAGTGTCAAGATATTCCTTGCAACCAGATATTGAGGCAGTATGTGGCTGGTGTCTGTGTTTGACTTCCTTGCATCACATACTATGAACACCAAGCTAATCCGTCTTTAATACTCCATATCACTACTGGTAAACTTGGCAGTGTTTGTTTATGAGCAGCCTAATGCTGTTAGTGACACTGTGTTTGAGGTCATGCTTGAATATGAAGTTGCTTATTTGATTGGGAAATAAAGTGCTAATATTTACAAGGTATGATTATTATTATTTACACTTGCAAAATCCTCTGGACAATTAACATATTTATCTAAACACAGTATGCGGTCTGTGTATTGTGTGAATCTTTTTTTATTTGTTTTGTTTTGTCTGTTTTTTGTTTTTTTTATTTTTATTTTTTTTGGCCCTACCATGCAATTCATCCGCCTCCTTGAATGCTACCTTGTCATGAAGGAGAGTTTGTGTACTTCAATGCAGTTGTGTGTTATAGCATGTAGGGTCACCCAAGATGGGCTTGGTCATTCTAGTGAGCGGGACCAGACTGATATACTACAGGATATTTCTCCCTGTGAAGGGCACAAGGATGCTGTAATGTTAGAACTATAAACCAGGGCAAACTGGAAGTGGTCAAATATGAGATGACAAGTTTAACCATTTATTGTCCTGGGAATTGGTGAACTCAAATGGACTGGCATAGGCCACTTAATATCAGACAATCATCAAATCTACTGTGGACAAGAATCGCGCAAAAGAAATGGTCGTAGTCCTAGTCAATCAAAGGGGGGCAAGAGCAGTGCTCAGTTACAACCCAATACATTAAAGAATGATTTAAATTCAAATTCAAGGCAAGCAATTTAAATCAGTGATGCAAGTATATGCTCCAACCATGAATGCTGAAGAGGCTAAAGTGGTCCAATTCTATGAGGATATCACATCATAGACATAACACCAAGAAAAGAAAATATTCTCATCATAGGAGAAAGGAATTGTAAAGTTGGAAACCAAAAGATACCTGGAATAACAAGCAAGTTTGTTATTTAAGTACAAAATGAAGCAGGTCATAGATTAGTAGAATTCTGTCAAGATGATTCTCTGGTCATAGTAAACATCCTCTTCCAACAGCCTCACAGCATCTTCTTATTGTCCATCTGCACAATATAAAAATCAGATTGACAATATACTTTTTAATCCATAGATGGAGGAGCTCTATACAGTCAGCAATAACAGACCTGGAGCTGACTGGGGCTCAGATCATCAACTTCTTATTGCAAAGTTCAGAATTAGACAGAAGAAAAGAGGGAAAATCATCAAGCAGATGAAAAATAATATCTCTAGTGAATATGCAGTGGAGGTAAAGAGTAGATTTTAATGCCTGAAGAAACTGCAATTTTGCGAACTTGTATGTGGACCAAGAAGAGGCGATCAAAACATGGAACAGCTGAATGTGTGACACGTTGTATATTGTTACCTTATTTATGGAACTTATATGCAGAGTACACCATTTGTAACTCCACACTGGACAAATCCAAAGCCAGAATCCGTATTGCTGAGAGAAATATCAACAACCTCAGATATGCGATGATAATACTCTGATGGCTGAAAGTGAGGAGAAACTTGCATATTGTGTATAGACTTCCACAAGTATAGTGTGAATATTTGCTGAGTGCACTAATTGTGTCCAGGTGAGTAGGCAGAAGTTAATAAAAACAGGAGAAGGGGCGAGCATAGGAGTTTAAATAAAAGGAGGGAATTCAAAGAAAAGGAGAGAGAGAGAGAGATTTTTTTTAGAGCTTTATACAAATATATTCATTTTTATTATTGTTTGTTAATTTTTCCAACCAAAATGTTGTAGACAATAATTGAGACAGCCCAGTGGCAACCTAACTGGAGAGGAGAATTGCAGCAATTACTGATATTCCACTGGAAAGGAAGTTTGTGCTCACTGAGCATGGAGGGTGGAGCTGGGGCTAGTGAGGATATGTATTCACCCCTTTGTTATGAAGCCCATAAAAAGCTCTGGTGCAACCAATAACCTTCAGAAGTCACATAATTAGTGAAATGATGTCCACCTGTGTGCAATCTAAGTGTCACATGTTCTGTCATTACATATACACACCTTTTTTGAAAGGCCCCAGAGGCTGCAACACCTAAGCAAGAGGCACCACTAACCAAACACTGCCATGAAGACCAAGGAACTCTCCAAACAAGTAAGGAACAATGTTGTTGAGAAGTACAAGTCAGGGTTAGGTTATGAATAAAAAAAAATATCCAAATCTTTGATGATCCCCAGGAGCACCATCAAATCTATCATAACCAAATGTGAAGAACATGGCACAACCGCAAACCTGCCAAGAGACGGCCGCCCTCCAAAACTCATGGACCCGGGCAAGGAGGGCATTAATCGGAGAGGCATCACAGAGACCTAAGGTAGCCCTGGAGGAGCTGCAGAGTTCCACAGCAGAGACTGGAGTACGACATAGGACAACAATAAGCTGTACGCTCCATAGAGTTGGGCTTTATGGCAGAGTGGCCAGAAGAAAGCCATTACTTTCAGCAAAAAACAAAGTGGCACGTTTTGTGTTTGCGAAAAGGCATGTGGGAGACTCCCAAAATGTATGGAGGAAGATGCTCTGGTCTGATGAGACTAACATTTTTAACCCAGCACATCACATCGCACAAAGAACACCATCCCCACAGTGAAACATGGTGGTGGCAGCATCATGCTGTGGGGATGTTTTTCAGCAACCGGGATTGGGAAACTGTCAGAGTTGAGGGAAAGATAAATGGTGCTAAATACAGGGATATTCTTGAGGTTCACCTTCCAGCAGGACAATGACCCCAAACACACTGCTAAAGCAACACTTGAGTGGTTTAAGGGGAAACCTGTAAATATGTTGGAATGGCCTAGTCAAAGCCCAGACCTCAATCCAATAGAAAATCTGTGGTCAGACTTAAAGATTGCTGTTCACAAGAGCAAACCATCCAACTTGAAGGAGCTGGAGCAGTTTTACAAAAATCCCATTGGTAAGATGTAGCAAGCTCATAGAGACTTATCCAAAGCGACTTGGAGCTGTGATTGCTGTAAAAGATGTTTGAACAAAGTATAGACTTTACGGGGGTGAATAATTATGCATATTGAGTTTTCCTTTTATTTTGTCCTATTTGCTTCACAATAAAAAAAAAAAAAAAACGTCAAAGTTGTGGGCATGTTCTGTAAATTAAATGATGCAAATCCTCAAACAATCCATGTTAATTCCAGGTTGTGAGGCAATGAAACACGAAAAATGCCAAAGGGGGTGAATACTTTTGCAAGGCACTGTAAATATATCCAGGGTCAAAACCAGACTTTGTCAAGTGAGCTTTTTGTGTAAAGAGGTTTTCAACTGACAATAGGACATCCTTTGAGATTGGAAGAGATTCCACCTTAAAGAAAGAAAAGAGTTCATCACTGTAAGGGCGGTTAATCTGTGTTATTCTCTACCAAAAGAGGTGGTGACAGCGTATTCGATAGATATCTTTAAAAGGGGATTGGATTTATTTCTAATTTAAAAAGGACATTCAGGGTTATCCTGGATTAGAGAGGGAGTATTGATCCAGGGAGGAAACAGATTGCCAGTATCTGGGGTCAGGAAGGATTTGTTTTTCCCTTTCACGATTGGAAAAGTTTCACGTGAATTTTTTTTGTTTGCTTTCCTCTGGATTCAATTAATTAATAGCTACTCCTCTGATCTGCAATATGCGGATATCTTAAAAGGGTTGAACTTGATGGACCGGAAGTCCTTTTTTTCAACCTCCTTTACTATTTAACTTGATTTATCAGTGCATAATTTAGGATGTCTGCATACCCCTTTTAAAAATGGATTGGATATATTTGTAAGTAGAAAGGGCATTCAGGGTTATCCTGTTTAATTAGAGAGGGAGTATTGATCCAGGGAGGAATCTGATCGCCAGTATCTGGGGTCAGGAAAGTATTATATTTTTTCCCCCTTTTTGAGACAATTGCCAAAGTTTCACTGTTTTTTTTTGCCTTTTTCTGGATCAATCCACAACTAAGCCGCATATTGCCGATCAGAGGAGATCTTAAAAGGTTGAACTTGATGGGCTAAAAGTCTTTTTTTCAACCTCAATTATTATGTAACTATGTCCCTCTTTGAATCTTTACTCTGTTTTACTGCTCTTGCTTATCTTATTCAGTATTGCTTCTCACATAATAAAGAGAGGTACAGCTACAAAATATCAGTCCATTAAAATATTTCTCGCAATATAGTGCAATACTCTGATTATTCATCTAGAATATTGGACACTCGCTGCTACCTCTTATATTGTACAATTGCTATGATAAATTGTTTTTAGCATATCAAGCTAATTTTAACTGAAAATCAGGGTAATTGTTGCTGTGCATAAAAACATAATGAACAGATGTCTAAACTGTGTGTCGTTATTAATATAAATCAATCCTGGATATGAAATAATGACGGCACTGACAGCTGTAGAGTTCAGCCTTTTGTTTCTTCTCTCTTGCTGTCTTTGGCTATGGATCATCCTTCATGAAACAAATTAGTCCTTTTGAGCAGGTAACATGCTGAAGCCCTATGACGTCTCCAGTCTCCATGGTAATGCGGTTTATAAATTCACCTTGTCCTGGTTCTGAAGATGTAACTATGAGGGGACAAGGAGCAGGTTTCTTCTGAAGATGCTCACTTTTGATGAGTGTCACTGATATTCCGTACATGCTCATTTCTTGGTTTTTATACAAGTTCATTTTAACTGCTCTTTGTCAAAAAGTAATAAAATATACAGTATGCAGCAGGGATTACTTGGAAACTCACTTTAGTAAATATACTTAAATTGTATATGAGGATTTAATTTTTATTTATATTGCAAAGCATGTATAGTATTTTAAATGAGCAAAATTATGAACTGTGTGCCTTTTTTTTTTTTTTATTTGTGGGGAAACCATTTTAGTGCATTTTTAACATCCTGGCACCGAAATGAGTGCAAATATGACCTGTAAAAGGTTCAGATATAATTATTTTGTGTTATGAACATTGTATTTTACCTGAGAGACCACCCATTTTTTTAAATGTATGTTCTCCCTGGCAATCAATTTTATGTTTTAATTTTTTGAATCTTTACTTGCTTCTCTAGGAACTATTCAGAGGCCCTGAATCATTTGCGTCCTTGCTTCGTCGCTCCCCGCTTGTTCAGATGGGTCCTGCCAAAGATAAGATCGCTGCTGGCAAAATCTTTCACGTTGTTGGAGATGATCTTTATATTGACTTTGGGGGCAAGTTTCACTGCGTGTGCAAGAGACCAGAGCAAGATGGAGAGTAAGTAAAATATTCAACACTGGTTTACAGATACAATAATATGGCTACCTATAGGAATATGTAACAGTAACATGTCCCTAGGTGGTCTCCCATCCCAACAGTAACTAATTGACACCTCAGGCCCCATTTAAAAAAAAAAAAAATGATTGAATGTGCAATGACTACATTTAATTAGATTCTAATTTTCTACAACAAATCTAGTGAACAATCAATTCCATTTCTGAAAGTATACAAAAGGCTCCAATTGTTGCAGTGCTGTCAAATACAAGTCTAATTAAGCAAGTCTGCAATTTGTTTTTTGAAAAAGTACATCTTATGTGAGAAATCTAGATTTGAAAGTTGCTTTTTTTTTTTTTTTTAGCTGTAATTAGACTCATGGATTTTCCCTGTTAATAGTAGTTATGTGAGGGGTTGCTGGTATAGCAGTTGTGCTGAATGGCTCTTATGGACGCAGGTCTGTATAATCAATATAATCAAGTCATCAAGCAAGTAATCACATCTGCAAGCCCCAATTTTAAAGGGGTATTATCGAGTCTTATTTTTGATTTACTTTTTCCCGATAATAAATTCTAAATAATTTTCCTAAGAGTTTTGTTCTGAAACACTTTAAACCTTGTATGTATTTTTGAAGCACGTTCTGTGTAATAGACCACTGTACTCCCAAACCTTCCATGATCCTTTTAAAAATAACATGGCATGTCCTATACATTAAAAAAAGAGATTCCCAGAGACCAATTTTATCACTGAACTTCAACAAAGCAGAATAAGGGATCAATTGTCTTAATTGTTTATTACAATACTATCATATTATTCTATAGACCAAACACCAAATGGCATATTAATAGTTATCAGAATAGGAAGGATAAAGAGACACTTACAATAGGTGTTATGTTCCACTGTGTTATCTAGAAGTCTTGGCTCCCTTTTTCTTTTTGTAATGGACTAGAAAACTTCTCACAAATGAATATTATTGAGCAAATGAAAAATTGCAATTCTTTATTGATACACAAGTTTTTAAATCCAAATTAACAATGGTTGATTATAATAATGAACATTTGCAGGGTAAAACATAAGTCTATATATTTCCAAACGGTTTGGACACTTTGGGATCCATTCAATTTGAGCCTCGCAAGTCAATCGTAGACAGCCGAATGTCTGCATTTGTGTTGCGGGCTCCCGTTCCTCTCTGATTGCGATGCTGTTCAATTGCTCAAGGCTGCAAGTTAGGGGCCCGAAACCAAAACCGTAAACCATGCACTGGTTCGGAGCAGTTGAGGCAGGGAATGTGATCAATTTAGCAAGCCCGTAACCTCCCATTTCGAATCGGCCAATAGGAAGTGAGACTGTCAGAATTACGGCAGTAAAACATGGAGGTTACATGTCATTCAATTAGCTTCGGGGGTCCAATCTGCGATCACACTCGCAAACCTGCAAAATAAAGAATTATGAAAATGAATGCCAATACTGTTTTAGTCCATATGGGTGACCTGATATCTATTAATTCACTGATACCCAAGATCGATATAACTCCGAAATGAAACATAAAAAATAGATCTACGGTAATTTATTGCCGATTTTTGTGGTCTTGAGACTGTTGTGCAATTCCATTCTAATGTCTCCTCTCTTTCCCCGTTATTTACAGTGCAGTAGTGATTTTTTTATTTGCATATACAGTGTTACGAATGGGTTTTACCACCTTGTGGGTCCTCTCTAGCACTCGTAGGATTTTCTCCTTCATTTGCCATTTTACGGGTGTAAAAAACATTTGCGGGCTTGGGGGAAATTGAGCAATTGAATAGTGATTTGCGATTTTAGCCTTGCGAAGTGACAGATCAAAGGCTTCTGGAGGCTGTAAGTTACGAGTTTAACCATCACCCTTTTTTCCAGGCCGTAACTCGGAAGTTGATCGGAGCCCGCAAAAAGACGCCAATTTAATAGCAAATTAGCTTGCGACCTCACTTAGGGGCTACCAGATCTCAAATTCGCTCAATTGAATGGGGCTCTTTGTTACTAAATATTACTCTCTATCCAGAGAGAGGCCTAAGACATTAAGCAAAACCAAAAGATGGTAATAACTATGGCAATTCTTATGTTGTATGATTGTTATGGATAATAATTATATCATGTTCGTGCACAATACATTCCGATTATCTAGTATTCTCAAGGGAATAGTAACTTTTCAAAAAAGCTCTACAATCACTATGGTCTCCTTGTGAATAGATAATTAAGTATTGCTGTTAGAACGCACCATAATAAACATGTTCTATCCGAAAATGTAATTCAAGACTTAAATCTTTCAGTTCTATAGATATGGTCCTATCCTGTTATGGTTATGGCAACAGTCTGCCGCTGCAGTGTGGTGACCAACCACTAGATGGGGCTGCCAATATTCCAGTCCCATATCATAGTCCAGGCTTAGGTAGAGGGTTAGGGTTAGTTTAAGGTTTAGGCTACCATTCCAAGCTTAGAACTTCTCTAGCATATCGACAGCACTGCAAAATATTGGCCACGACCTCTAGCGGTTGGTCGCCGCACTGCATCGGCGGACCTGTGCCGTAACTATAACAGGATAGATCCATTGATATAAGTTTGGGATTTAATGTGTTCACGCATACAAGAACGAAAATGTTTTTTTTTGTTTTTTTGTTTTTGTTCCTCTTTGCAGGTGCTTTTTTATGTTGGGGCATTTGTTTGATCAATCTATAAGCTTCCATACATTATATATGGTACTTTTCATGTACATTTATATCCCATATAAAAGGAATCTGGTTAATCAAGCTATTTGCTTGCTAGGACTACTATTGCATTGTAAACCAAATCGATGATGAGTGACCAGGAAACGTCTGATTTACAACCACATGTATCTTGTAATTGTGTGATGTTGCTCCCTCTCTACCTTCTTCCTTCACATAGACATTGACAAGTATGTGGCATTGCTAGTCATTGCTCAATGGTCTGGCCTGCTGCACTGCGCTGAGAGATAAGTGCCACTGTGCTTCATCACATCGCTGGCACCTGGGCGCTGTAGCTCTAGTCCTATTGCCAGAGGATTAATTCTGTCAAGGGTTTGCTTCAAACAGCCAACCAACCGTGCACTCCCAGACAGTACTATTTATCTTTATTGAATGTCACTAAGGTTCCTGTTAGATTTTTTTTTTTTTTTTTATGTAAATTAATTACACTCTGGAAAAGTTATTTTAGAGTAATTCAGCTGCAAGAAAGAAAATTAACTTTACGAGAATTGTAATAGACAATTTTTTTTTTTTTTTTTGCTGCATTGTCTAGTTTATTGTGGCATACAAATAAAAATATCTTGTTTACCTGGTATCCAGGAAAAATAATGAAATCTGATTTGTGAATGTGAAGCTTTAGTGGCATTGCATTTAATTGTCATCATATATTAAAACCAACGGCTGTGTATTTACACTTCATGCCTCTAAATAAAGCAAGCATTTTTAAAGGATAGAAAAGAAATAACTTGTTTGCCAGTTTTTGCCATATTAAAATTTGTTTTGTTTTTTTGCATAGTTCAGTGGTTTCCAACTCTTCGTGACCTCATGGACCGTAACACATCAGGCACATCTTTATATCCATGTCATGTTGATCCACTTGATCATCATGGCAGAGATACTGGAGTGGGTTGCCAGTCCCTTTTCCAATGGGCCACAGCATTCAGCTCCTAGTATTCTTAGGTGGTCTCCCATCCCAAGTACTGACCAGGCTCAATCCTGCATGTCTTCAGGGTGGTGTGAGCTCTTGGTTCCTGGACTGGAAAAGAGAGGCATTATCTCTCGAAAGCTTGTTGCTTTATTATGAATACGTTTGTCCAATAAAAAATGTATCACTATTCACAATGCTCTGATTATTCAACTGGATTACTGGACATTCACGGCTAACTCACTCTTCATAATATATATATATATATATATATATATATATATATATATATATATATATATATATATATATATATATACATACACACAACCTTTTGATTAACTAAACTTTAATAATGTTCATATTGTTCTTAGAAAGCAAACAAAACCCAGAAACATTTACAGTCATAATTTTTATATGAAATTTATTCCGTATTATAGGGTTTTCTAACTTGACTGTGTCTACTACTTTCTCAGGAGGGTTTGTTGTAATCTGATAATCTTTCGAGTAGTCCTGTTGAAAGTGATAGGAGACGGAGTAAATTAAGAGTTAAAACGTCAGACCCTTATAAGAATAAATTATGTTATTTCAGTCTAAAGGATAGAAGAACATTAGGAGATTGGATTTTCATAGTAACACTATAAGGCTCTGACATGCAGCCTAAAAAAGCTAGTTTTGAGATGGATCAGTCTGTTTTTGAGATAATGTTTTTGCAGAGAACACAAGTATTAATTTTAGATCCTGGCAGATTTAAATGTTAACACCCAAATGCTCAAATAGACGCCCTATTGCAATGAACATTTAACAAACTTATCAGCAATTTACAGCCTCTGTCTTCTGGAGTATAGAACCCAGTACTTTGTACCAAAGAATTCATCAGAATTTGGATGCGATTCCTCAGTGCCTTAAAACTGCACAGTTTTTAATATTATTATTATTATTATTATTTTTTTATTTGTGTTTGTGGCGTCATTGGGTAAATGTCCCTCACAGTGCTAGAGGACTTTGATCTGTAGCAAAAGCACTGGCAATTTTAACTGCAACCACCACATTGTGTGAAGATAAATATAGGACTTTAAAGGCCCATTGTACAAATCTATAAAAATGTGAAAACAAAGCTGAGCATGAGACGGCTCCTGACCTAGACACACCTGCATGGCGCTGGCGTAACTGTAACAACGTTATTATACACTACAGAGTGAGCCTCTTCATATAATGTGATGATCTGTCAACACTGACGAGCTGAACACAAGATTGAACAGAAAAGAAATAGTCATCAGATAAGGAGTCCTTGGCCCATCCAGCTGTATTACTGAGCCAATCCAACACCCTGACGGTATGTGCATGTTCATGCATACTGCACTAGCTGCACGTTCCCACTAAGTCTGACTTAGCACCTTTTGTGTTGTGTGCCAAACTAAAGCCAAAACAAAGAGAAACTCGTTCTGCAAAACGCAGGGGATTAATCATATAAAACTATGTGTATTTTGATATGTATGTCATATTATTTAAAAAAATAAAGCTCAAAGCTGGTGACAGATTACTGAAAAGCAGCTTTCTTCCTATTTGTCTCTTCAATAACATATTGCTTGACATTAGTTGAATGAAAAACCTTGTTCTGACTCTTCTAGCGTAGTTTTGTATCAATCTGCATCCAGTGAGCCCAGACCCTGTATTTTCTACAGTATGAGCCTGGAGGTTTTTGCAGAAAATGTTGGTCCAGAACAAATATATATATATATATATATATATATATATATATATATATATATATATATATATATATATATAATTTGCACCATGACAGCTGAATAAATATTGAATAATGGTCGATGAATATAGAATTACAAAGTGTATTTGTAAGCGTTTGTATAGTCGGAGGAATTTTCCCAACATGGACAAACCAAGAATAGAAAGTCCTAACATGTTAAACTGTATTGTTACAAGAAATATAATAATGGATAATCCAATGCAGTAGTGGACAACAGGTTGGTTCTTTAGGAGAACATGTTCCTCTTCAACAATACAGCATTAGTTTTATCCCATTAGCAAATTACTCTCTTGCACTCCAAAACACACATACTCCTTATCTGCGCCTCTATTACCAATTAATACTCTTCTAGCACTGATTTTACCACTGTTGCTACTTGTAAAGCAAAAAAGCTAAATACCAACTATAGTATCATAGTAAAGTACCTATAAAAAATATGTATATTTGCAATTGGAAGTTATTAAAAAACAAACAAAAAAAAACAACTTTACTAATCGAAAAATAGCTTACAGAAGAGTGGTCTTGTTTTTATTATCAAACTAGTGACTTGCCCGTCGGCAATAAGATTGTAAGGCAGGTAATGGTGTTTGTTTGAGACCTTAATTTTGGTGGTGTTCCGAGATCCTTCGGCGCTCATTGCGAGGCTGTTGGTTGTTTCTGTGCTATGAGCAGCATAGGTGTTTTTGTTTTTGTTTTTTTTCTATGGTAATGAAATAATGAATAAAATAATAAATTAATATACTTTAACTATTTTGAAGTAATATATGCAGGAAGTATTGTGTTCAATAGCTGCCAATCTGTTTTTATGTTACTGCAGCATACAATGTGTGTTTTCGCTGCTGTGTCAGCAATGTGTGTAGGGTAAATAGTGTGCGTGCGCGAGGCAATTCCTTTTACTTCCGCATTGTGTAAGTTAGTTTTGTAAAATGGCACCTAATGTGTGTGTGGTACGCAGCTGTGGCTGATTTTGCGTCTGTGTTCTTGGACCTGGTCCGGATTTGTCGGAAAATCCGTATGTGTTTTTCGTGGTGTTTTGCGTGTTTAGGGTCCTGTAGCCTCGTTTTTGTTTTTTTCGGCAGCCATTTTTTCTCTAGCTTAGGGGATTTTTGTGTGTCAAAACTCTTGCATTTCGACTTAAATTGAGGTGTAACTTCATTTTCAGAGGTCCTGGATGCCCCCCCCTTGCTGTGGGTAAGCCTTTGGCGCTCCTTGCAGCAACTGCATCCCTCGCTATGCGAGCCTGCAGCATTAGCAACAACCCGCTTGCTCACAATTAATATATGTGATTACCCTCCTTAATGATGAGTGGCATCCACAGCCCCTGAGGAAGAGGCACATAGGCCCAGATTTATCAAATGGCGAATGTACTTTGGCATATTGATTTGCCTCAATACGTCACTTGCGGTCGTGGTCGCATTTTGTGGAGTTTTGCATGATTTAGTGGATGGCGTGTGTGGTTTTCAAGGGAAGGTGTATCACATAATATAAAAGAGACATTTTATTGTATGTAATTTACATATAAATATATACGTACTAGGAAATGACGGGAGTAAAATTGTAAGGCTAGCAATGCTGTTTGCAACACAATGCGAGGCTATGGGCCCTCTGAGCACGTTCGGGCGCTCATTGCAAGCCTCTTCCCCCTGTGTAGTTTATAGGCTTGAATGTTACTCTCTTGGGTTGTGTTAGTGGCTTTCATTAAGTGTTACTGCTTAGGGCTATTTTTTATGTCCTTGTACCCCGTTTTCGTCGTCTTGCGTTTTTTCGGCAGCAATTTGTTTTTCTGGCTTTTCGATTGTGAAGAAACAGCAAATATGCATCAAATTAACTTGCTAGCGGACTCGCAGGCTCCCTGCCTCTCCCACTGTGGTGTGTGTGTGTGTGTGTGTGTGTGTGAGTTAATTTTGAGGTATATTTGTTATTATTTTCATGTCTTTTCAGTTCTGTGGTTCGGTCGTTTAAAGTTGTAATTTTGCGAGGCGCACAGTGCATGTACAGGTTTTGGTCGTAAGTCCCAGGCTAAGTCCTGTGTGCCTCTGGCGCTCATAGCAGCCTAAGTCCTGCGAGTTACACACACGGAGCTATTATAGTGATTGAAAAGCCTATAGAAAGTTAATAGAAATATTAATGCTAATACTGATCATACTAATTTGACAGTATAACAATATAAAACTGTTGCGCTTGCTGTCAAGATGCCTAGTGGGCAGAGCTTTTGACATCAATTCTTAAGCTGTTGTTTTTTGTTATTTTTGCCTACTTAATCATTTTCGACAAAATGCCATTGTAACAGATTTTTTTTGTGTCATTCATACATTGAAGTTGTTTCGCAGTTTTAATCACGGTGCCCATGCGTTCAGATCAGGACGTCTGGCTCCTTGGTTCCACGCCTTGACTACATTATTAAATGTAAGATCTAGCTAGATAAAAGCCTGCAGATCCTTAAAGGTATATGAAAGTGAGGTGGGTATAACCCACCTAGCAAAAAAAAATTTGCATAAAAAAATATGCAAAAAAGAAAAATATGTGCTGGGGGTGATGTAGACACCCCCAGCAACTGTGATTTGCATATTGGATATCTAATTTTTAATGAGATATCCAATATGCAGTGCATGCTAAAGGAGTGTTTTAAATCATGTGATTTCCCAGAGTAGGGCAGACTACAGGTGCTAGCTGAGCATGTCTGCAAAATCCCCAGGCCAAAAAGAAATATTGTATAAGTTATGCTAATTATGCCTGGGAATTTCAGGGGGTGTCAACATTGAGAGAAAACGGTATGCAAAATCAGCAAACTTCAGGCTAACAATTTAACGGTTTATTTAAAAAAAATTGTTTGCATGAAAAAATTCCAGACACTATAAATTCTCCTCTATCGGATGCATTCATAACCCAGCTCACATTTAATATACCTTTTTAAAGGGGGCATGGTTCTTTATTTTGAATAATAAAATAATCCAAGTATGTTTTTGCATATCTTAACTTCATTTTTATTAAGAAGTGCCTAAAATGTTTTTTTTATTCTCGCTGAAACCTTCCAAATGGTCCCTGTAGCTCATGTATAAAATGTGTCTAAAGGTATTACATTTATTATCCAATCTCAGACTCTCTCAACAGCCTGTTGTTGAAATGCTATTGAGAGAGTCTGTAGTACCAATAGATACATTGTATGCATGAGCTGCAGGGGGCAGACCATTGCAGGGACTTTTTGGAAGGTTTCAGTGCATATAAACAGAGCTTTTAAGCCCTTATTCATAAAATGACGTTTTAGATATGCTATATATATATATATATATATATATATATATATATATATATATATATATATATATATATATATATATATATATATATATATATATATATATATATATATATACTTTTGTAGATTATTTTAATATTGAAAACCAAACTATACCAATGTTGTTCATTCTTTAAAAATGCAAGGTCATGGGCACTTAAAAAAAAAAAAAAAAACTTTCCCTGTTCAGGTTTTATGGAAGAGGACTCTGTGACCCTAAATGGTCTAATTCTGCTTTTTTTTTTTTTTTTTTTTTTTTTTTTTCCCCATTTACAATTTCTACGTTAAATACACACAATGTTCAGTTGGTTACCTTTGTGTACACCATGCTGTATAGTTTCCTCACCCTCTGTTCCTGACTGAACAATATGGGTTGGTGCCATGATGTCTGTAACACAGCCTCTACATATTCCCTGGTGTTTATATCTAAGGGAAGCTTGTAATAAAAATTAACCATTTCAGCAATGAATCGTCAGCTTTGCTTGCTGTCCAGAAACTTTTAAGATACTCCTTGTCTGATATTATTTTTAGTAGTATGTGTTTTCTAAGATTATAAAATTTTAGATTAGAAACACAACTTTTTATTTTCTCAAGATGTTAGTTCCGTTCCATTGTTACTTTGTGAAAGGAAGAGAGTGGGTATGTTGAGGAGTGGGTGAAAAAAAGAAGCATTAATGTCTAAATCACATCTACACTGTGCCCATTCAGATTTCAACAGCGATGTCTACGTATTCCTTATACATCCACAAGGAAGTAGGTAAGAACTTCAGCAATGTCCTGTGGGTAGTAGAGACAGACGAAACAATCTCTCGTCCCATTCTTTTTCTTCACAATGATGAACTCCAGTTAAAACATTGGCTTAGGCAGCATCGTCTTAACTCTCAGAAGCACACGTATATAGTCTAAAGCCATAATAATCTAAAGACTAGACTGTATTGTCTTGATGCCATTATTAAAGTGACAGAACGGAGGTTTAATTCTAACAATTTATAGGGTTACTGACAAAAGCATAAGGTAGTTGGGAGTTGCAGGGTGGCCTTGCGGCTGGGTGGCCTCTTTCTATGTGACCGTACATAGTTTGCAACGCCTGGGTTTAAAGATATGTCTCATGGTCAAACAATAGAGTTCCTAAGGCAGGCTATACGTTGATTGGTACCTGGATGGAAGCTGTTTCTCAGAAAACACCTCTTTTTCTATGTAGCATTCCATAATTAAAGGGCCGCTGTAGTGCAGAACTTTCTGTAGTTAAAGAGCACGTTTTATACATTCCAAAAGATGTTTCTTTCCCCTGGAAATTATATTAAATTAACTTAATATATAGTAACTAGTGACTTGCCCATCAAAAATGACGGGGCAATACAATTTGAAGCCATGGGAATGCTGTTTGACACACAATGTAAACCTTTTTGTACTGTAAGGACCTTCGGCGCTCATGGCGAGCCTCTAGTCATCTATTTTTGCTCCTCTGAGCACCTTTTGTCAGTCATTATAAAGAGAGATATATATATATATATATATATATATATATATATATATATATATATATATATATATATATATATATATTTAATTTATTATTGATTAAGTAAATATAAATAATTAGTTCTTGAGTAAATGAATATGCTTTACCTATTTGTAATTAATATATCCAACAATATCTGTTTATATTTTCCGTCAGCATACAATGTACAGTGAGTGTTGGTGCTCTGATGATAAAGTGTAATGAATGTCCCCACTGTGCATTCTAAATTGTTTGTGTGTGCGAGGTAAATCCGGTGGTGTAGTTGTGTAAAGCGCCATTGTACATTCGTAATGTTAATAATGTGTTACGCAAGTCGCAAGCATTTTCCGTAATTTGTAATAGTGTATTTTGTAGTTAGTTTGTTCCTGTGTGAAAGTGCTATGCGTTTGGCAGTGTTTTGAACGGTCCAGGGTTGTGTAGCCTCGTTTTCGGCGGCCATTTTTTTTCTAGCTTAAGCGATTTTGTGTGGTGAAAGTCGTCGAAATCGGCTCAAATTTGTGCCTCACTCCCAGACGTCCTGCCTGTACCCCCATGCTGTGGGTGATTTTTTTATTTATTTTTTATTTTATTTTTTATGCATTATTTTTTTTGTTTGCGGTTCATCCGTTAACCTCGTATTTTTGCTATTTCGTATTTTTTTTTTTTTTTCAAAAGTCCCGCATTTGTCAAGTGCTTGAAGGCTAATGCAATTGCGCGTTAACTAAGTGTTTTGTGGCTAAGTCCTGCGTGGTCAAATGCCTTAACGGCTCGCCTCGTGCTCATCGCCTAAGTGCTATGGGTTAACGGATCGCCTCGCTCTGCGAGGCTCGCAGCAATGAGCACCTTTTTGCTATTTCGTATTTTTTTTTTTTTTTTTTCAAAAGTCCCGCATTTGTCAAGTGCTTGAAGGCTAATGCAATTGCGCGTTAACTAAGTGTTTTGTGGCTAAGTCCTGCGTGGTCAAATGCCTTAACGGCTCGCCTCGTGCTCATCGCCTAAGTGCTATGGGTTAACGGATCGCCTCGCTCTGCGAGGCTCGCAGCAATGAGCACCTTAGGCGATGAGCGACAAAGTGCTACGGGTTAACGGCTCGCCAGGCTTCGCGAGGCTTGCAAGCGATGAGCGCCTGCATCGCTCATCGCCTAACTCGTACGCACCACGCAAAGCGTGACAACGTCTCGCAGTTTGACTGTGATATAATAAATTAACCGTAAAATAGCAGATGGATAAAAATCAATGTGACACACAGCCTGTTTAATTATGTCTATGGTAACAAATTCACATTCAAATGGATGGAAAAACCCAATATCATATGCCCATCTGTTTATACATGACATTATTCTACTCTATAGATCCATAATTGTTCATCCAAACATATATTTTTGTACTGTTTAAAATGGATCCTTTAAATACAAAGTAACATTTTTGTTCTACAGTAACCCCTCTAAGGCTCCTGCACTGCATGGGGTACATCACCTCCCTGTCTGCCTATCTAATGCCCAGCAGTTGTGGGTGTTTGCTGGCGGCCTTTGTTGAATTCTGTAACCTTTTATTGTTTGTTTATTGTGAAGCTGGCATTCGCTTATCAATTGCACCGGTTTGTTCCGTTACACAAAGGTACCATGGGCTAACTTGGAGTCAAAAGGGGTTTAATTTAAACCAACACACTGTTTGTTTGAGTGATTTTATATTGCTTCATCTTTTACATTAAATTACAGAAAATAACTGCATTAAAAAATGTGATCTATTAAATACATATACATATCTTAAATTTCATGCAGCCTTAAAAAAATCTCTTTAAGAAAGCTATATATATATATATATATATATATATATATATATATATATATATATATATATATATATATATATATATATATATATATATATATATAGCACTTATTTTTCTTTCATGAAAATACTTTTGTACAGTTTTAAAACTGTTTTTATAATGTATGCAAGTTTTTACTAGCCAGATTCTGCTTTTTTTAAACAACTATTCTTAATTCATCCACACAAAATAATGTCATTCAACACCTCCCAAGTGTCCCTTTTTTGCTCTTTTGAGAATACATTTTTAAGTAAAAACAAATAATAATAATTTCGGCCATTCCGGACTGTCCCTAATTTGAGTAAAAGTCCATTTTATGGACAACTCCTCTTACTACCCTCACTATAATACATACCATGCATTTTTTTTATTTTAGTTGTGCTTGTACATCATTTTTATATATCCTATGAGACTTGCAGTTTGCTCAAACTACTGCTATCCATGCAAATTCCAATGCATTTGGCTACCTCTCTGAATACTTAAAATGTTGGGAACTCTACTATTATCAGTTTATTTGTTACAACAAACCAACATCAATACCGTGAAACAACTTTCTGAAGTCCTTAGTTGCAGTACGGGGAGGAGGAAGACACAGTATTATATATTCCTTGTTGCCAATTCAAATGTGCTGCCATCTTGGTAAATGACTTGTACCTTTTTTCTATACATTGTATGATCCCTAGAGGGCGCACTGCTACTAAAATAGTGTTTGCAGTGTGTGGACTGTCTTACCTGTACGATCAGCCCTGTGAATTACTAATAAGGAGCCAGTGTAACCTTATGTTGATACAGACACATTTATGCTCTTAAAATGAATGTAGGAGCCAGATATTTAGGTGGTTAGTTTCTTGGAACTTGCTTATCCAAAGCATAATGCATGTATGCTCATCTCATGTCACAAAATAAGACAGAAGTGGCTGATTAAGTAGAATTACTTCTACCTCACAATTGATATGTTCTTATCATAGTATTTATTTTAAATGTTTAATAGATAAATAATAGTTACATGTCTATGCCCATTGTCCAATAAATAAATTTTAGCCACTTTGCCGTAATTATTTATTGATTTACTTTAATGAAAAGTGCACCCTCTCCCTGTTTCTGTACTATGTACTACCTCTGCGGCTTAAGTAGGCCTCACAGTGGATGCACAGGCAAAACAAATATGGAGTCTCATCTCTTTAGTGAAAGGACCATCTGTGTCCGTTAAATTAGTATTCCTCCTCAAAATATACTTTTATTATAATAGTACAGTATTAAAATATAGCCTAAGTAGTCATTTGTGCTATCGCTTTGTTTTCTGATATGGGCGCAGCCTGGCGTCCCTTGATAACAAGATCACTGTCTTTATACTGCGGTTATTTGCAATATGGATCCATTCTTCCTTCTATGTATGTTGTGTCCTTTATAATATTACTAATATATCTCACAAGCAAATACAATGCATAGGCGTGTGCACTCATGGGCCCTTGGTGCAGATAAATGTGCAATTGCAACATTTGCAAGATGGCGGTCTTGCCATAAAGGTGGAGTTGTTAATTCCAAAATGGCTGCTCCTATAGTGAAAAATATAGCATCATTCTAATCGTATTCTTTTATTGTTAATAATGTTTTATTAATACAATAAAATTCTGTTTATTAAGTGCAATATTAATTAAACAGACATTTTTTTTTTTCTTTCTCAGGTTTTGTAAAAGGAAACCATTTTTAGTTTTTTAAAAAAATCAATTTTTTTGATTATCAAGTGACAAATTTTAAGCAACTTTAAACCATCAGAAATATATTTAAATTCTAACTTCCCGTGCCCATGTGTAGGTGATGAATACAATATCCCTCGTGAATTTGTTGTACGTTCTCTGTGTAGGCGACTTGTAATGTGCTCTTACCATGGACTCTATGGTTTCGTTGCTCTTTAGCCGATGGGTATAAAGCCAGGTCCAGGAGGGAGAGGAGAATCATTCTTCCGCCTTCAGTTCCAGAGCTTTTGCTCCTATTGAGTTGGAAACGGTGGCGGAGGACAAAAGCTGTATACACTGTACAAACAGAGCACCAAAGCGGCAGTACACTGACTCATTCTTCGCTCTGTGTGAGAACTGAGGGGGACTCTATTCACTTTTTTTTGTGCTGGTGTCTGTCAACAGCGCTGTTTGAGGCGAGGCCTATTGTGCTGGCCAGTGTTTCTTATTGACCTAAGTCTGCGCCTGCAATGTTCCCAGGGTCGAAGTTGGGAGCAAGGGAATGTTTGCTAGGGGAGTAGGACGGAGGAAGTAATCGCAGGCTAAATGCGCTTTTATTATTCATTGTCATCTAACCTATTAAATCCAAAACAGGTAATTACATAGATACAGCTGCCTCCACTGATATCCATCAAAAATAACAAAAAATATGAAAAACAAGATGTTTCTCTGCTGAGCTGGCTGATATTAGATGCTAAATGACTTAGGTGACAGCTCAGCACTGGGATTGCGTGAGCAAAAGTACTTACTGTCAGGAACTTGTAAGGGACGGATTCTGTATTATTTGGCATTTGTCATAACATTTGCTTGAAAAGTTTAATCTTTTTATGCAGAACTTCTTAATTAGTGGGAACCTTGAGAAATCTTCGTATTGAATCCCAGACACAGCCAGGAGAGAATAAAAATAGGTAGATTATCTGTGAGCCAGATAGGATATTAGGGAAGAGTCTCTCTTCTGGAAAACATGAAAAATCATATTTTATCCCTTTTTATATTATATCTAAAACATTGAAATTATGCTTACATTTCACACAAATATATAATGGCATGTTTTATAAAATGTAGCATTTAATGGCACATATGAATGATTCGGGACTGTTCCGGTTTCGCCCACGCCAGCAGCATGGGTGGTGCAATGCTGCCACGCTGAGACTTTGTTCAATTTTTTTAAGGTTACATTTAGGGTTAGAGCCTTAAACCCGAAGTGTATCCCTCACAAATTGAATGCAGTATCTGCACTATGCCACCTAGTGGCCACTGCACATCACTGCTGGCAGGATGAAACAGGAAAGATCAGTGACTTGGTCTCTGTAGACTGTGTATTACCTACATGGAAGATCTTTAGGGTAAAGACATTATCACAATAACTATATCTTATTTAAGGGGCCACTGTAGTCCAAAACTGTCGTACATTTAAAAGAACATTTTTATATGTTTTACACCTTTTCCCACTAATTATAGATAATTGATACTAAAATAGGAAGAAAAAAAGTATTTTATCAGTGAGTTAAGACAAAGTATAAACAAGGACTCATGGAGACCCTGTTAATGTAAATCAGATGAGAAAATACAATTAAGGTTGGTTGGAACAAAAACACACTATTTTACATTTCAGCCATCCATACGGTCTCCTGTCCCTCTGTTTACTGTAACATATAGAGGGGAGGAGAAAACATTCCTACACTGCCTATGTATTTTTTTTTTTCTACACTTGAAATAAATTATATCCCACCCAAAAAAAAATCCTTTTGTAATGCTTAAAGCACAATATTTTAAATGCATCCTAGAAATGTTTGTACTACAGTGGCCCTTTAATGTATTTGTCCACCGCTTTATCTGTGTCTATTTGGATTTGGACTGTTATGCCCATAAACTGGTGGTGGATTATCTTTAGAAAGTCATTGAACCTGACCGCTTTCGATGTAAAATATCCTGATTCTGGACATGTTCTAAAACCCAAATCCATTGGGCCCTGCAGAACCTATACCTTGGGGTGCAGTAGACTATACCCCAGACTCTGTTTTTACAGTAGTGATTATCAGGGCATCTCACAAGCCTATATTTGAGGTTATGTCTGCTTTGGATTAGCCCCACCAGAACTAGATAGATAATTTATATTAGATGGATATTAATGCTCACTATATTGTAGCTCTACAACTATTACAGAAAATGACCTGCCAAGTATTGTAGTGGACACTAAGTGAGAATGTATGACATATAGATTGCATGTAGTTGCACTACAATAGTGGGTCCAATGAATGTCCTTATTGGTAAGCCCTACAATAACCCTTCAATTATCATCTCAGCCTGGAAACCCATCCCAACAGCAAAGGGGGTTAATTGGCTGCCAATTACAGCAGCTTAATTGAGCCCTGGCAAGTCACCAAGGTCAGTAAAGGCAAAAGAGGGAGCATTCCAACTCCAACAAAGTCTACTCCCAGCTATTCAGCGATCTGCTTGTATCTACCTGTTGTAGGAAACCGTCTAGACCTGACACAAAGAGGACACATTTTCCCATTTAGCTTTGCCATTACAATAAGGCCAGGGAACAGGGATTCTTTATTGGTTTACTCTTCTCATGTGCTGTCTCTTAACCCCTTGTGTGCCTCTGAGCAATTGTAGGGTATTGACTGAAATGTGCTACAGCTCTTCTCTGGAAATAGTCCTTGGGATACACATAATGTACATCTATTCCTATAATTATATTGCAGTTATGGAAGTAGTTATTGCCTATAGTTTTCATATCCCAGTAAAGGGATTCATACACGCTCTAAAAAATATACACTAATGATGAAAAGTTAATGTATTGTGTCTGATGCAAAAGAAGTTTCAAATAAAATTCAATAACTTACATTTTAATAGTAAGGTTCAGCCTGCCTGTGACGTACATAGCTTTTTTTATTTTTCTTTCTATAGCATTAGAAAGCACAGCTGAAACCATGCAGCCCTTGTAGCTGCTCCGGATTGGATTATTTATTGTGAATTTAATAGAAATCTAGGCTTACTTATGTGTTTCTGATGGACCAATTTATCTAGATGGCATTGTTAATAATATTTCAATATTTTATTGTAAAAGATTTTGTAATGCTTATTTAAGTTTTTTTTTTTTTTTTGTTTACGGCTGGTACACCACAAAAGCTGGCAATGGCAGTAGTTCAAATTTCCAAAAACTTTTTTTTTGTTTACGGCTGGTACACCACAAAAGCTGGCAATGGCAGTAGTTCAAATTTCCAAAAACTTTTTTTTTGTTTACGGCTGGTACACCACAAAAGCTGGCAATGGCAGTAGTTCAAATTTCCAAAAACTTTTTTTTTGTTTACGGCTGGTACACCACAAAAGCTGGCAATGGCAGTAGTTCAAATTTCCAAAAACTTTTTTTTTTTTTTTTTCTACATTGTAAAATGCCCAAACATTTTTATTAAAAATATTGCAAAAGTTTTTTTTCGGCATGAAAAAATATTAAAGGGCCACTGTAGTGCATAATTACAAGTAAAGCTCTTATGTTTGCTGTGCATTGGCCATCACATTTATCTACCCACTAACATTTATCATTTCCTGTTGGGTTTTTAGCTTGGTAGAAGTACCTAAGAGATGTAACCGGTCAGTCAACATGAGTGTTTAACAAGGGTTTTCTGTGTTTAAGATTATATTCAGAGCTATTATGATCTAGTCCTCTCTGGATGGTGAGGGGCATGGTTCTGACTTTAAGGCACAATTTGGTTTCAGGCTACTAATATGTGAATTTGTAAAGCTTTGGCATATTTTTAAATCTGGGAAAATGAAACCGTGAGTAATACTACATAAAATAAAAGGAAATGGAGTGTCATTTTCATGAGTAAAGATTCGGTGGAATGTGCCCATAACCATTAAATAATTTTATCACAATATTATTGTCACGATCTGCTTCTTCAAGGGGGCTTGATATGAACCTAGTTCAAACCTACCCCTGCAGAATCATGTACTTCCTGATCTCTGTGGCACAAAAGATGGCTTCTGAAGATTGCAAGGCCCAAAAGGTACTGGCAGAGAATACTGGATCCAGGTTACTTAGTGGCCCATAGCAAGACCACTCCCCAAGTCAGGATACAACACACAGAAATAGTCTCACACCTTGTTTATGTGAAAACTATATTGCAAAAAACTTTATTGAATGAACAAAACAACATATTTATACTCTCCAATACCACACCCTTGTGTACATTGGTGTATGTGTGATTTCAGACCATCTGGCTTGCAACCTTGGGCTATCAAAGCTCTTGAGATCACATTCATTAGATAACCTTTATGTTAAACTCAAGTGTTTGCCCAGGACCACTTGAAGCACATGCATCTGTCTTGACCCAAGGTCTGCATGTTTGAGTGTGCAATGATCTGCAGCTAACTTCTATCCAGAGCATTTCTACCAATTCCACATATGTTCTATATAACATTTTCCCTCATAATATATTATACCTAGGATACATAATAACCATGTACAGGCAACATATAACCGCACAATAACACATAATCCCAATGCAACAATGTCATGCTCCCTTGGACATACTCACAAACCACTGACAATATGAGTCCTTAAACAATTAAATCATGACAATTATATTATTTGGGGAGGTGGGTCTATTTCAGTTGTCGATTCCTTTTGTAATTGGTTGCTCTATAGAGTTAATGATATGCATGACCCCCTTTTTTTTTTTTTTCTTCAACTCTTTAGTTGGTTGATAGTGAAGGGGTGTGCATAAATAATATATAGGCTCCACAACTATTAATTCATAGAGCTTTTAAGTGTTCAGACACCAGTCTTATTTGTTATATGTTGAAAGGGCCACAACTTCATGCAATTAGCCAAGCACCGTGCCTTAACAATTGGCGTAGAAGTTACGGACACCCATTGCATCATGCTATTTGTCTTGGAGTAGTTACACCATTTTTATAATGTTTTTTACTTCCTTTTTTTTTTATTTGTCAAGAATCTGTACAAGAAGCTAGAACCTAAACAAATAGTGAAACTGGGTGGTACGCAGTGGTGGAGCTCCTGCTGATGCAGTAGGTACAAAGCGCTGGGGCCCACAACTGGCTAGGATCCCTCTGCTGCCAGCAGCATAGACCTGGAGTTAAGCAGGACTCTTACTTTATAGGAGAGGGTGGTCTAGGCATAATCTGAGAAGCTACATATATTTTTGGATGTTTATTGACCCCAACAGTTGGAATGTGTGCCCCAAAATTATTGTGGACTGGAGCCCTCCATTCACTAGCTCCACCAGTGGTGATAGGAATAACAGTGCTGTTCAAACTCTGCAAAATGCTTGTGATGTAACATAAAATGTAGCTTTTCAAGACTACTTATTACTTGTTTTTTCATAAAATAATTTTTTTTCCACATTTTAAGAACCATCCTCATTGGTTCATGTGTATACAGATTCTATCATGCACATATTTTATATTTCCGTCCTAATCCATAATTTTATAATGGTTAACTTGACAATTTTTCATCCTGTTAGCCATTTAATGTGTTCCAATGCTTGTTTTCCCTTTGATAAACAACACCCCTAGATTTACCAATTTAATATCAACATAATAACATTCTAATACACTCTTTGTATATCCCGCCTTCACTGCTGCAGCTCATTCCTTGCTTGCCTCCCCATCACCCGTCTCTCCCCACTCCCAGTCCATAATGAAAACCTCCACTAGACCCATCTACCGTGATTAACCCTCAGTATCTGGAGCACCTCTTCCCATAGCCTCCAGAATAAAATATTAAATCTTTACATTAACATATAAAGCACTCAACAATAATTCACCCTCTTATATCTCTGCTCTTGTCTTTAAATATGTTAATATGTTTTTAAGTGTTTTACCTTCATCCTTTAAAATACATTGTACCTCACCCTTCTCTACCTCACCCATACCCTCTAGACTGTACAAGTTTCTAATCTTATTGGGTGTTTTAGAGAAAGCATTATGTATGCTTGATTTTAAACTCAATATCAGGACCACCCATTCTTTTGTAATTTTTACCCTATTTAGTGCTACGGAATATGTTGGCTCGTCACAAATTAAGGTTAATAATAATGTAATGGTTCTAGTTCAGCTAACCTTGTGTTGTAGCAGAAGTCATTACCAGACTGATACAATACTTTATACAATTACAAGGGCATCAGATTAATCATGATATTCTTCATGGGAATTGCTATGGAGAAAAAGTATTAGAAGATTGCTATGGAGCTATGTTCCTTATGTAACTATATATATATATATATATATATATATATATATATATATATATATATATATATATATATATATATATATATATATATATATATATATATATATATTAAATGTGGTTTGCTGTCTCTGCTGGACCATGGAGGAAGTCATGATGGTTAGGATGAAGTTATTTGTGTGAGCGAAGAATTTAAATATCAGGATAGCTATGACTACAGACAGTCTGCTTCTGAGCATGTTAGATAATTAGATAAGATTGAAATTGACACCGCACCCCATACCTCTAACAAAGCATCCAGGCCTCTTCCTCTTCCCTCCTTGACCACCCTTCCTCCACTGATAGCAACATTTACAGCTTTTCATTGAAGTGGGGTCTTCAAAAATGCTGCTAGTCTTAGTTTGGTACATACTTGACAAATAAGTGCCTTTTTGTTGAACTACAGTTGTCCTTTATAGTCTTATTAGAAAAAAAGCTATTCTACTGCGATGTATAACCCACTGCAACCTGATATAGGGCATGATCTGTGGTGGGCAACCTGGTAGTATGCGGGTTACAAACACTCCAGGATTTCTTCATCTCCATGTTTGTATCTTCAGGTTCTTCCTAATTTTAGCACATGCGTTACCTGGTTTCATTAGGTTGGATTCATCCATGTGGGCTCAAGTTGGCAGGAGGCCCTTGTAGACACTGGATGCAGCTATACACTATGGTAGTAAGTTGCCTGTTAGACTATGCCAGTCAATTGAGCTTCCTTGGTTGCCAAATGACTGCCATTCAGTTGCTGAAAAGATGATCCCAATAAAGCAATGATGGAGGTGTGCATTACAATAGCTCGTCATTTGGCACATCTGTGTGACTGGTCGTATACATGGAGCAGTCTACACAATTGTAAATGAACAATGCTTGTAATTATTACCATATAAACGACCAGATTTTGGGGCTTAATAAAAGAGTACTTAACATTGTTTTGACTTGCCTAAAATCAAATGCGTATTTTAGGCTGCAAGCCTTGTAAGTGCATATATACACATAGCTAATCATAAATGTGGTCTTAGCTAGGAATGTGCCGGCCATT
>CM050166.1:75956977-75961977 GCA_027410445.1 Discoglossus pictus
TTGGCTTCGCTGGGCCCCAAATAGGCACTTGTCAGCAATACATTGACAAATAAATTATATTCATGGGAACCGTGAGGCTTCCTCCCTCGCAAGATACGCACCTGGGCCAGCTGAGAGTGAAGATGCTGCCATGTGTTATCAATCACTTGCGCTCCTCCTCACCATTGATGTCTAAGTCTGCAGTGCTAACTGGCTTCTCAGGTGAATACAGACGCGTTGAAAGTGTTTAAAAAATACTTTTTGATGTTTTTGCATTTTTTTATTTAAAGGCTTATTTAAATTTCCTGGATTATGAATGCATCCGAGAGGAGAATCAGTAGTGTATGCACACATTTTTTTGCATGAAACATTACCAAAATAAACATTATTCTACTTGCCTGAAATTTACTAAATATCTTGAGTTTTCAAGCCATTGAATGAGAGTAAACACTCCTGAAAATAGCTGCTAAAATTAGCATAACGTTCATAATTTGTTTTGACCAATCACAAGCAGCTAATACATTGTTCCAGTCTGTGATGGCAGTTTGTGCAGCAAAGCATTGTGGAATGTGTAGTCTTGTTTGCATAAGGAAGCAGACTTTGCTCTGTGGATCTCTGCATTGTGCAGCTGTTGGTTTGAAGGTTAGTATAGTGTTAAAAAACGTACCCAAATGCATTGTTTCTATTGGTAGGTATCAGGTGGTGAATGACTCAATGTAATGTGTGTATCTGATATAAACTGTATGTGTTAGATTAGAGTAGTATAAGGGAAACCTGTAAATGTGTTGGAATGGCCTAGTCAAAGCCCAGACCTCAATCCAATAGAAATTCTGTGGTCAGACTTAAATATGGTTGTTCACAAGCGCAAACCATCCAACTTGAAGGAGCTGGAGCAGTTTTGCACGGAGGAATGGGAAAAAATCCCATTGGTAAGATGTGGCACGCTCATAGAGAGTTATCCAAAGCGACTTGGAGCTGGGATTGCCGCAGAAGGTGGCTCTACAAAGTATTTAGGGGGGTGAATACTTACTGTATGTCCCCATTCCCTTTAAATTGGGAGTTTACAGGATCAGGTCCTCCATGCTGGTTGGCTGACCTCTAAATGAAATGTAACTGACACATCAACCTCCAACTGTATATGTCCCTTTATAAATAATGCAATATAATAGCTTGTACACCAAACCCAAAACTAAACAGAGCTCACAAACACTGCATATACATTATAGGACTGTATACTTGCTTGATGGGTGGTCTTTGGTGGTCCAGTAGTTAGGATTCAGTGCTCTCATTGCTGTGACCTGAGTTTGATTTCTGTCAGGTAACCAAGAGGTCACACCACCTTGATGCCATGCAGGTTTGGCCTGGTCAGTACTTGGATGGGAGACCAGCTAGGAATACCAGGAGCTGTATGCTGTGGCCCACTCCAGAAGAAACTGGCAGCCCACTCCAGAAGAAACTGGCAGCCCACTCCAGAAGAAACTGGCAGCCCACTCCAGAAGAAACTGGCAGCCCACTCCAGAAGAAACTGGCAGCCCACTCGAGAAGAAACTGGCAGCCCACTCCAGTATCTCTGCCATGAATACCATGTGGATGAGTATAGTGTGTTGTGGTTACAGAGAGTCGATCACGACTGAGCAACGTAGCCACACATACTTGTTTGTGGCCTATACACACCAGCACAAGTGAGCAAATTCACATGTATAGCAGAACATTGTGTGTATTTGTGCACATATTTTCCAACAAGTGAATTCTTGTACAGCCTTTGTCAACTGGTAACTTTTTTTTTTTTTTTCTGGTTTAATCCATACCCTCATGTTAGATGTGCGTGATCTCTGTACATACTGTGCATGTATACATTTATTGTATATGTAAGACCCTAGGAATGTAGCTGGCTTGTATTTTCTTAGGGTTCCCTAGAGACTTTTATACATATAATCTTTTAACATTTTTGTAAACTGTAATAGATAGATGGATAGAAATAGATAGAGATATATTGAGAGATAGATAGATAAATATATATATATATCTTTCAATAATGTGAAAATAGCCGCTTAAAACATTAGAGGTTTGTTAACTGCAGGTGGGAGGAGACTTAGAAACTTCCTCTACATTCAGTCTGTGCAACGGAAATGTAGCATCTATATCTGCCTGTGCTCTCAGCAGGACGAGGGCAAAACAACCTAAGAAAGTAACGGACAAGGAAACACGGTGGAAATATGCAGCAAAGAATCACATATATAGTTGTGAGCATTGCAGGTTGTTGCTAACGCTTGCGGGCTCGCGTAGCAAAGCAAGGGACGCAGTTGCAGGAAAGCAGCGCCAAAGGCCATAGGTGCTCATCCCTACGACCCGCGGGACTACAGATCGACAGAAGTCTCAATTGGACAATTCACAATGCGAGACCCGTAGCAGTTTGAAAAAATTGCGTGGGAAAATTACGGCTTGTAACACTTTGCAAAGGAAAGCGGGGCTTAGAAAAATAAATAAATTACTAGCCGCAGGACTTACAAATACGAAGTTAACGGCTGAACTGCGCACATACAAAAACACACACAAACTTTTAAAATAATAAATAAACATCACACACAGCACGGGGGAGGGGCTGCCAGGACATCTGGGAGTGAGGTTTCATGCAAATTTACACTGAATTTGCAGAGTTTCGGCACTCGAAAATCGCCTAAGAGACAAAAGAAATGGCGAGAGACCCGCGTAATACCTAGACAATTGCAGCCATTTTACAGCACTAACTTGCAACTAATAACATTACCATTCTCAAATGGCGATTTACACAACTAAACAAACGCTTTGCCCTTGTGCACGCAGCCTATTTACACTGCACACTTGCCACATTGCTGACACTTACACCTCAGGTCAGCAACAGTCCAAATGTACATTGAATGCTGCAGAAAAATCAAGAGATTGTTAGCTCTTCAGGATATTGATTGCTGGATATATTAATTAGAAATATGTAAAGTATATTAAATTATTTAAATTTTTTAAAAAAAATAATAATAATCATTTTATATATATATATATATATATATATATATATATATATACATACATACATACATACATACATACATACATACATACATACATACATACATACATACATACATACATACATACATACATACATACACACACACACAAAAATAGCAGGGGAGAGGATCGCAGTGAGCACCAAAGGGGCTCAGCGCAGGGCTTGCAGTGAGCGCCGAAGGTACTCTGAGGACCAAAAGCCTTACATTGTGTGGCAAACCGCATTACCTACCTTACAATTTTATGACCGTAATTTTTTTGACGGGCAATTCACTAATAATTATATCTGTTACAAAATATAGATAATGTGTTTATTTTATTTTTACTTAATAAAAACATTTAGCCCATTTCTCTTATTATTTTTTTTTTATCTTTGTTGCATCTGAAAAAGGGTATTTGATAATGTTCCAGTGAGTTTCTTTTTTTAAATTAATGCTCTCAAAGCAGAAAAAAATCTGATTTCAAAATGGTTATTTATTTGGCAACCACAGATGAGTAGAAATATAGATGTAGGAGTCATACATGTCTGCCAATAAATCTGCAGATGTATTTTTACCTATTTATACATATATTTCTATATAATATATACCCTGGCTCCTTTAAAATAAAAATACAAATAAATTGCCTGGTTTCTAATTTACCCAGGTGGCTCTTAAGTTTTAGAAAAAATTATTAACTCTTTAAAGGGACATGTAAAGTTTCTAGATTTTCACCAGGTATATAATAAACTTGCGAATATATTTACTTTTGTGTACTTTATTTTATTAAGTACCACCTAAAAGTTCTGTTGTTTCCACCTAAAATCTTACAAATAGAGTATAGAGGTTGCATTGTCTCATAGTAACCAATCAATGGCAACATGCTCCTTTTATAGAGGTCACTGATAGGCTAATTTGAAACACTGCACTTCAGTCTGTGTATTCATGAGCTACGGAGGGCAGTCCGATACAACTTGTATGATTTAAAGGTATATCTACGTTTTCCTGTTTTTCCCCTTTTTTCTAATCTAACACATGCTGCTTATATCAGACACCCATTACATGGAGTCATTATATACACATACAGATTTATTTTATTTAAAAAATAAAACTGGTTTCCCACACCCCAGAGCTGCTTACATTGGCACAGTGAACCTCCCAATAGAAACACTGCATTTAGGTACAGGTTTAACCCTTTATTAACCTTTAAGCTAGCAGTAGCTCAATGCAAAGATCTACAGAACCGTGTCTGACTCCTTTTACTTACTTCTACAGGGAGACTACACATCCCATGATTCCTTCCTGCACAAACTGCCATCACTGATTGTTACATTGTATTAAAATGTATAGCTGTCTGTGATTGGCCAAAACAAATGATGCATTTTATGCAAATTTTAGCAGGGATTGTTAACTCACAAAAGCTGCTGCTTGCAAATTTGAGAGATTTAGCAAACATTTGTCAGGCAAAAAATGTTTTCATACACTACTGATTATCCTCTATCAGATGCATTCATAATCCAATAAACTAAGATATGCCTTTTTAAAGCAGAAAAAAACAGCTTATACACACTTTTTATAATAAAATATATCAAAGTAAATACATAGGTATATTATATTCCCAGTGCAATCAAGACACCTTCCATGTCCCTTTTAAGTACAATACCAGTTTTAGCTCCCTTACTAGGCCATCCCAGCTGTATGACAGTGTATTCTCAGCCCCATCACGGTGTCCTATCCTCATACTGTATAAACATTGTGCACGCAGCATGCAGATGACATGAAGGAAATAAAGCAGGAATAACAATAATAAGGGAAGCCCTGACCGCCAGCGCCTGCTAAGCTGAAGCAGCTGCTGCGTGCTGTCTAGGAGTGTGAGAGCACCTTCCTGACAAGTTCTCAGGCTCAACTCTAAGGTCAGCGCAGGATTAGGACAGGGAGCCCACTTTACCACTGCTGACAGCTGCACTCCTCAGTGACTTCAGCCACGCAGCCTCCGAG
>CM050166.1:76668569-76815333 GCA_027410445.1 Discoglossus pictus
CACTGTATCAAAAGCCTTCGCAAAATCCAAAAAGACTACATCCATTGTGTTGATTTTTCCGAGTTACTACTAAACTTCTCAAAGAAACTAATTAGATTTGTTTGACTTGACCTATCCCTCATCAATCTGTATTGACTCTTACTTACCTTATTGACATGGATACATGTTTGTATACTATCCCTAAATGCTTCCCCAATACAGAGTTAAGGCTTACAGGTGTATAGTTCGGTGGATTTGCTCTTGCTTCTTCTTAAATATAGGTATCACATGAGCTTTTCTTCAGTCATCTAGTACAGAGCCTGTGGTGAGTCTTGAAAAAGTAGATATAATGGTTTTCTGCGTTCCCTCAGTAACCTTGAATTTATTCCAACACCACTGTGTGCATTATTACATTTTATTTTTGTAAGCCTGTTTTGGATTTCTTCATATGTCAGCCAATTATTTGTAGGTATTGCTTCCCCATTTTGTTGCAGTGTCCTAACCTTTGGTTCAAAAAAACTACAGCAAATAAACAAACCTACATTACAACAAAAAAAAACATCCTTACTAAAAACAGAATAGGTAAGATTAGAACACTTACCTTGCCAAAATGCCCCTCCAGCGATGCTGGTCTTCAGTTCTTCGTCCCAGACAGGGCCCTCCATAAATGTCCACAGATCCGGTTACACCTACTAAAAAAAGAAACATTATAGTTAATACAAAAACACATACAACATGTAATATAATAAATTATAAATATTCCACTTACCTGTCCAAAATGCCCTTCCAGCGATGCCCCGATAATGATCTCTAAGTGTACGCAAAAAGTCCAAGTGAAACAGATGCAATCCATAAACTTGGACATTGCACCCTAAATCATTCTGGCTGGCTGGTGTACGGATCCTGTTGCTGTATTCCCGACACACAATACTTTTTTGTGCCAGATAAATATTTATATGATACCTTCCTATTACTGATTAACTTAATATGACACTCAATGCCAGCTGTTTGTGCCCTTGATCAATATTACATCAAATGTAAAAGTAAGAATACGCTCTACTGCATCACAGATGTGTATCTATGTGAGAAGCTGCATAGAGTAAAAACTTGGTGGCACGTAAATCAAATTATTTTGACAGTTATTGTAAAACTCTCATTTCTGAAAAACAAACTCAAATTACATAACATCTAATCACTATGGGCCTCAATCAAGTGCGATTTGGCCAATTCATAGGGCTCTATATAAGCACATACCATGTTTTTAGTTAGTGAACTTCTATACAAAAGCAAGGTCTTCACTAACTAAAAAATTCTGTAAAAAAAATATGCTCTGTGCTTATATAGACCCCTATTCAATTAGACAAATCGCAATTGAATGATGCCCTTTATAGAGTGCATTGCAAAAGTATTCACCCACTTGGCATTTTTCGTGTTTTGTTAACGCACAACCAGGAATTAAAAAGGATTGTTTGAGGATTTGCATCATTTAATTTACAGAACATGCCCACAACTTTGAAGATGTTTTTTTTTTTTTTATTGTGAAGCAAAATAACAGAAAATGTCAATGTGCATAACTATTCACCCCCCTAAATTCAATACTTTGTAGAGCCAACTTTTACGGCAATCACAGCTCCAAGTTGCTATGGATAAGTCTCTATGAGCTTGCCACATCTTACCACTGGGATTTTTGCCCATTCCTCCTTGCAAAACTGCTCCAGCTCCTTCAAGTTGGATGGTTTGCGCTTGTGAACAGCAATCTTTATGTCTGACCACAGATTTTCTGTTGGATTCAGGTCTGAGCTTTGACTAGGCCATTCCAACACATTTACATGTTTCCCCTTAAACCACTGAAGTGTTGGTTTAGCAGTGTTTTTGGGGTCATTGTCCTGCTGGTTATACAATAGCCTAGTAGAAATGAAGCTATTTTAGATTTAGTCATCACAAATAATATTGATATAGTATCAAATGTTGAAATAGGGCAACTTTTGGGAAACAGTGATCACAACACAATCTCATTTGAGATTGAATTAAAAAAAAAAACATTTTAAGGGGCCAACAAAAACTCTTAATTTTAAAAGGGCAGATTTTAACAGTCTAAGGGGAGCAATACAAAGTATAGACTGGGACAGAGAACTGAAAACACTGAACATAAATGGACAACATGTAAATCCTTACTAAATATAGATACACATTGGCATATACCATGTGGGAATAAAAGTAAAAGGAGTAAATCACATCCAATGTGGCTTAACAATGATTTAAAGATCAAGATAAGGAATAAAAAGAAGGCATTTAAATTATACAAACAAGAGGGGAAGGCTTCCAAAAGCGCTATTAGACTGGCTAAAATAGAAAATGAAAAATCAATTGCAAAAGAGAGTAAGACTAACCATAACATATTTTTTAAGTATATTAATGGGAAGAAGGTGAGGACGAAAGCTGTAGGAAAATTAGAATGTGAAACAGGCCATCTGAAAAATAGTGACCAGGAAAAGGCAGATGAGCTAAATAGGTTTTTTTCTTCGGTAAACACAAGGGAGGTACCAGTGGTTAGGACACTGCGACATAATGGGGCTACACTACCTTTGCCAAATAATTGGTTAACACAGGAAGTAATCCAAAAGAGGTTGGAAAAAATAAATGTTTATAAAGTCCCGGGTCCTGATGGAATACATCCACGGGTACTGAGGGAACTGGGTTCTGTAATAGCCAAACCATTATATTTATTTTGTCAAGATTCACTCGACACATGGTTAATAAGGGATAATATACAAGACTATGTCTATTTGAAAAGGATTATAAGTAGGCGTCAACATGGATTTGTGAGTGATAGATCATGTCAAACAAATCTAATTAGTTTCTATGAGGAGGTTTGTAGGAACCTGGATCAATGCAACTCAGTGGATGTAGTCTTTTGGGATTTTGCAAAGGCTTTTGATACAGAGCAACATGGGAGACTATTGTGCAAACTAAGAGATACAGGAATTGCAGTAAATATCTGCTCATGGATTGAGAGCTGGCTGAAAGACAGGAAGCAAAGGGTTGTTGTAAATGGAACATACTCCGATTGGACTAATGTGGTAAGTGGGGTTCCTCAGGGTTCAGTTTTAGGTCCTCTCCTTTTTAACATATTTATTAATGACTCTCGAGATGAGATTGGAGTGTGGTGTCTCCATTTTCGCTGATGACACAAAGTTATGCAAGGTAATTAAATCAGATAATTATGTGCTTTCCCTCCAAAGGGATTTACATAAAATTGAGGAATGGGCATCTAAATGACAGATGAGATTTAATACGAATAAATGTAAAGTTATGCATCTGGGAATGAAAAATAGCCATGCAATTTATAATCTTAATGGAGCAAATCTAGGTGTATAAGATATTGAAAGGGATTTGGGAGTGCTTGTGGACAACCACCCAGGTAACAGTGCTTAAAGCCAAGCAGCAGCTGCAAAGGCAAATAAAATATTAGCATGTATTAAGAAGGGTATAGAAGCAAGGGAAGCAAATATAATTCTGCCACTATACAAATCTCTAGTACAACTTCATTAGTTATGAAGAAAGACTAACCAAATTAAACTTATTTTCTCTAGAAAAAAGGCATCTAAGAGGAGATATGATTACCTTATATAAATGCATCCAGGGTCAGTATAAAGATTTGTCAAGATAGCTTTTTGTGCCAAGAGGTTTTCAACTGATAAGAGGACATCCCTTTAGGTTACAAGTAAAACGATTCTACCTTAAAGAAAGAAAAGGGTTCTTCACAGTAAGGGTGGTTAATCTTTGGAATTCTCTACCACAGGAGGTGGTGACAGCGGATTCGATAGATATCTTTAAAAGGGGACTGGATTTATTTCTAATTAAAAAGGGAATTTAGGGTTATCATGGATAATTAGAGAGACAGTATTGATCCAGGGAGAAAACCAATCACCAGTATTTTTTTTCCCTTTGAGACGATTGGCTAAGTCTCACTTGTTTTTTTTTTTCTGTTTGCCTTCTTCTGGATTAATTAATCAAAACAAATAAAAAAAGGAATAATTAAATAATTGATTAATAATTAATTAACAACTTATTAATGAATATTTAATCCGCATATTGCAGATCAGAGGAGATCTTAAAAGGTTGAACTTGATGGACTGAAAGTCTTTTTTCAACCTTAATTACTATGGGCCTCATTCTATTACGGCCGCAGCCGCTGCGGGGCCGCAAGGACCGGCCGCAAGCTTTACGGCTATTCTATTCCCCTCCGGCCGGGGACTCCGGCAGGCTTGCGGCCGGCGCCTTGCTATCGCTTGCGGCCGAGGAAAGCCTTTGATCTAAAACGGCCGCAAGGAAATCGGCCGTAAGAAAAGCCTGGTTGCGATTCTATTGCTCCGGGAACCCTCTCTGCAAGGCTAAAAACGAGCCGCAGCTTACTTGCAGCAAACAGGTATCGCTAGCACCAATTAAGCACATAAAATAGCTCAAATAAAGCCATCCTGCACTTTGAGAAGACTATAAAGGGATTTTAGGAGTTAGAAAAAATAGCACATAATTATCCTATACTCAAATCCGTAAAATATATATTTTTTAATATACGTAAAATATCCATGTAAAAAGTCCAGAGTACTTGGAGCACCTCAGACACGCCCACGCCGCAGCCGGAAAATAAACAGTTAATTTGAACTCGGGTTTGGGCTGATGTGCAAGCTTGAGAGGGGGTTCCTTTTAATCCTCATGTCCCCCAATATGATCCCTAGCATTTACAGAGCTGTACAGTGCAGGCTTGAATTTATTTTTGCGTTTTTATATTTCTGAGCTTACGGCCGGTTCCAAGATATGCGGCCGGCCGTAAGGGGAGATCCTTGCGGGGCCGTATAATAGAATCGCGAGTTAACAGAACCCCCGCAAGGAATCGCAGCCTTACGGACGATTTACGGCCGGTAATAGAATGAGGGCCTATGTAACTATGTAACAATGAGATGTGCTGTGTACATATAGGCTATTTTTTTCCTATAGAGAGCAGAAATGTATTAATCCATGAAACTTTAAAATCCCTTTAAGAAATCGTCTTACGGCAGGTTAAGTTTGAGTTTGGGATGAAGCAATACAAATTAAACTTTTTTTTCTCCCGATTCCACTGAGGCTTAATTGTGTATGAAATTTGAAGGCTGTAGGGCACAGTAAGTTAAAATTTATTGCTTGATCAGTTGTATAAATCCATGTGAAACTACAAAGAAAATGTTTATTTTCCACTTACCTGTTTAGCCTTCCAGATGCAAATGTCTGAGCTTGATAGGGATTTCTTACTGCATACAGTAACATCTCACAAAAATGCCAGCAGTTACTCCTTAAAATAATTATAATATAATTTTTATAACATAATTTATATAGGTTTTGCAATGTTGTCCCAGCAGTACAAGAAACAAGTCTACGCTGCTTGACATTGCTTCTGTTATACTTTTAGTGTGCCCTCCTCCCCTAGAAGTGTACATGGAACACTCTGCCAACTCTTTCCACTTTAATTCTATGAAATCTCATTGTGATAGGAAAATGTTTCATTATCTATTGAGAGAACCTGCAGTTCAGGTTTCCATTAAACTAGGAAATAACCTTGTATGGTGTTACTGATATAATTTGACATAGAACTGTGTATCTATATTTTGGGTTAAGTTATGGTCTTTTGATCCCTGGTAGCACCCTATATAGACACTTGTCTTAATCTGAGCCACCTACCTTCTTTGTTAATAGGACTGTGTATCTATTAAAATAATGTATACAGGTAAATTTACACCCAAATATCACCAGTATCCTACAAATGATTTTTTTTTTTTTACTGTGTCAGTTCTTCTATCCTGAAAATGACAGCTGTAAGATTAATTTGCAATTCATATATTTTTGTCATGAAGTGGAAAATATCATATTTACTCCCAAAGAGGGCCAAGCTATCTCTCCATTCCCTTCAAGGCATACTTTCTGTGGTGGCATATTCTCTATGCATTTTACGTAATCATTACTACGAGAGAAAAGGGGGAGGTCAGTGAATTAATCCACAGGGAGTGCGTGTGTCCTAATTTGTGAATACTTCAAATATGATTTTAATTATGCACAAAAACTATGGTCAGCAGTGTCAAGATTATCATGAAAATCAAAAAAAGAATGGGAAAGTACACCTTTAAATCCAACCTTAGTTTATACCCATATATAGTATCCACAGAATATCTTAATAAGAAATGGACCGAATACAAAAGGTATATAAAATATAACTTGGATAAATATATATAAAATGAACAACGCATATAAAATACGTAAGGTTAGAATTGTTTGTATGCAAAAATGCTGTCTCATACAGTGTAATTAGACAATATAATAGTACAAAATCCTAATACACAATGGCACCAGTCATGTATAAATAGTATTGTTCTTTTATGTGAAGTCAATCTGTACAGGATATCTATTCTATTAAAGCATAGGTTATTGAGTACCAAGTAAATGTATCACTATGATTAATGTAGAACGTTATCCTTAGGAAAATAACGCACTAATGGTATAGCTGTGTAATGTCTATACACTTAATATGTTAGGCTCATAATGTACAGTTTAGAGATGTCGCGAACAGTTAGCCCGCAGACTATTCGCGGCGATTTTGGCATGTTAGCGTTTGCAGCGGACGGCGAACACATGCGCTTTTCGGCTCGCCCCCTATACTTTATCATTGAGGAAACTTTGACCCTGCACCTCACAGTCAGCAGACACATTCCAGCCAATCAGCAGCATACACTCCCTTCCAGAGCCTTCCATCTGAAGGACAGCATACATTTTAGAATCATTCTGAAGCTGCATTCGTTGTGAGAGGACAGAAAGTGTAGCTGCTGGAGATTTAATAGGGAAATAGATAGCCAGGCTGTGTATTTAGCTTCCACTACAGACCTGAAGGACTCATCTGATATCTGCTGCAAGGACAGCAACCCAAAAAGCCCTTTTTAGGGCTAGAACATCATTTATTTATTTTTATAATTTTTTTCTGTGTAATCTAATTGCATATGCCTGCCTGCCAGCGTGTGTGTGTGACAGGCTAACACCAACAGCTTTTGACACTTTTTTGACTGTAATAGATTGAATAGCAATTGCTTGCCTACAGGCGTTTGTGTGAAGCCTATTGCATCTACTCTGCCAACTTTTGCCAGTGCACAGTGATACGTCATATCTGGTGCAACCGTAGTGTACAGTGACATAAAACAACATTTTTTTGACTGTAATCGATTGAATATCAGTTGCCTGCCTACAGGCGTGTGTGTGAGGCCTACAGTGCCTACTCTGCCAACTTTTGCCAGTGCACAGTGACACTCATATCTGGTGGCACCTTAGATTGCACCCGCAGTGCCCCAAATTTGAAGTGGGAGGACCGACCAAGCATCTTTTTCCATCTCCCGCTTCCAAAAATCAATGCCATATACACGTCCCCTAATAGTGGATGTAACAGGGATTAAACTGATAGGAATAAATAGTACAACTTAATACACCACTCCTATCTGGTGGCACATTACATTGCACGTGCAGTGCCCCAAATTCGAAGTAGGAGGTCCGACCAAGCATCTTTTTCCATCTCCCCGTTCCAAAAATCAATGCCATATACACGTCCCCTAATAGTGGACGTAACAGGGATTAAACCGATAGGAATAGTACTACTTAACAGTACACACCTTATAATAACGCAGACAGAGGCAACGCAGAGAGAGGAGTCTGAAGAAGAGGAGTCAGAGGAGGAAGTTGGCTTTGAGGAGGTGGAAGACCAAACACAGCAGGCATCCCAGGGGGCTTGTTGTCACCTTTCGGGGACCCTTGGTGGCTGGGTGGAGGAAGAGACCTTCAATGACATCAGTGAGGACAAGGAACGGGACATGGCTAGCTTGGTATCCAACCTTGTGCAAATGGGGAGTTTGCGGTTGTGCAAAGGGACTGTTTGCAGTTGTTTGCGGTGCATTAAACGGGGAGAATGGTCTGTTACTGTGAAGCGGGTGTAACCCTTACACTACCTGATCGATACAACATTATACCTGATGTTTTAAAGCATGTTATTCCAAACAATTTAGGAATGTTAGGTGATTTATGCCCTTTATGGCTTAAAACAAGACTCTGCATAAACTATGTAATTTTCTGTGGGAGTTTGCCATGGATCCCTCTCCGGCATGCCACAGTCCAGGTGTTGGTCCCCTTGAAACAACTTTCCCATCACTATTGTGGCCAGAAAGAGTCCCTGTGGGTTTTGAAATTCGCCTGCCCATTGAAGTCTATGGCGGTTCGCCGGGTTCGCCCGTTCGCGAACATTTGATGGAAGTTCGCGTCCGCTGTTCGCGAACCGAAAATTTGATGTTCGCTACATCACTAGTACAGTTACTAAAAAATCACCAACTTGATTCTCATTAATAAGTAATCAACAATTTGATCAACACTAATATAAATATGTTTGAGTATTGTGGAATCAACACTTAATGTGTAGGCTCATTCAATGTATAATAAATAACAGATCACCAACTTGATTCACATAGATAAGTAATCAACAATTTGATCAACATTAATAGAAGTATGTGTGGGTAGTGTGGAATTAACAGGGGATTAAATATACTACCTCTGTGGCCCTATCTATCTATTTTATAGTGGAGAGCAAAGTAGGGGACCAACTACTTACCCCCTAGTCCTGCCTAACTAGTGCTAGGCTATGCTCCACTGTCTGGGACTAATCCCACTGAAGATCCACCTAACCTAAAAATGTAACTTCGATCGGCAGTTACAATCTCCATTTACTGAGTTTGCAGCAATCTATGGTTATTCACATGAGCCGGCTCTGGATCTGATCTGGCGCGCACGTTTCTGATCTGCTTCCCTCTGATCTCTGGGGATCTCATAGCTAACTACTTCTGATCTAACCATACACCTTTCCTATTGTTTCCTCTTTGCAACATAGATCACTTTTCACAGATACTTTCTGTCTCCTTTTTGTAAAATACACCACTTTCTACAAATACTTTTTTGTACAATTTGCCTAGAATTGCATCATCTGTCCCTTTAGATTATAAGCTCGTCATGGGAGGAACCTAACCTCTTTTTATCATAATTTCACTGGCATATTTCTGTTTTTTATATTAATGTCAAAGGGCCAGTGAAGCATAAAAATGCATAACATACTCTTATGAACAAGTTGACTAGATAATGGGTAAAATGTTTTTAAAAGTTTGAAATAAATACAATAATTTTTAACTACTATTTTCAGTTTTGGTTTAATGGAAGTAGGCAGAGGTGATGCTACTCTTAGCCAGACCAGAGATTTATTCAATGCATACCAAAAAATTGTCCTATGGATCCAATTTAGGATTCCTTGAACAACCAACCAAGGTTGTACAGAAACACCTTTTACGCAGCCTTTATTTTAATTATTATTGCCACATACTAAATTTTAAAAATTAAATCTTTATTTGTACATTTAAAATATTGTTAAAAATGGTACGATTAAAAAATTCATGTTAAACCCAAGGTTTTTAACTTTTGGTTTTTTTGACGTCCAGCAAATTATTAAAGGTTTGTTTAGGTTTTATTTTTGTTTTTATTATATTCTTTGCTTTGTTTGCAGCTTTTTTATTTAGTTACTTTATTATGCTCCAGTCAATAAAAGATTTTGTTTTTCAATTCAACTGTATTTGTGTTTTATTTCTGATTATTTCTTCTTGATCAAATCCTTATTAGGTACCCTGATTTTTAATTTACATAAGATAGGGTTTTTCTTTTATAATCTTTTATAATCCTATAATATCTGGTTATAGTTTTGCTTATTCATACAGCACTTCACTTGAGTTTATGCTTTAGGTGCCTTTATATTTATTTTGTGTTAATCCTTTACCCTCTTTATTTATGTTAATTTCATGATTCTATTACCGTATATACTCGAGTATAAGCCGACCCGAGTATAAGCCGAGGCACCTATTTTACCACAAAACACTGGGTAAAATGAGTGACTCGAGTATATGCCGAGGGTGGGAAATGGGCTGCCCTCTGTGTCCCCCTCTTGTGGGCCCTTTTCTTGTGTCCCCCTCTCTCTCTCGTGTCTCTTCTCCCTTCTCCCTTACCTGTGTCTCTTCCCACCCTCTACCTTCCCTGTGTCTCTTCCTCCCTCTCTTATCACCCTCCTAAACCCCCTCCTCATTCTCAACCTCCCTACTCAACCCCACTCCTCCTCCTCAACCTCCCTCCTCAACCCCCTCATCCTCAACCCCCCCCCTCCTCAACCCCTCCTCAACCCCCCATCCTCATCCTCAACCCCCCCATCCTCATCCTCAACCACCCATCCTCAACCCCAACCCCCTATCCTCAACCCCCTCCTCATCCTCAACCCCCTCTTCATCCTCAACCTCCCTCCTCATCCTCAACCCCCTCCTCATCCTCAACCCTTCCTCAACCTCAACCCCCCATCCTCAACCCCCTCCTCATCCTCAACCCACCTCCTCATCTTCCCTTCTCATCCTCATCCTCAACCTCCCTCCTCAACCTCCCTCCTCAATCTCCCTCCTCAACCTCCCTCCTCATCCTCAACCTCCCTCCTCAACCCTCATCCTCAACCCCCCCCCTAAACCTCCCTCCTCAACCTCAACCCCCTCCTCAACTTCAACCCCCCCTCCTCAACGTCCCTCCTCAACCTCAACACCCCTCCTCAACCTCCCTCCTCAACCTCAACCCCCCTCCTCATTCTAAACCCCCCCTTTTCATTCTACCCCTCTAAATACCTCCCCCTCTCCCTTTCCCCTCACATAACTGCATCTAAAGCTTCTGCTCCGGCCTCCGCTCCTTCCGGCGTCTTGACCCGGCCAATGCTAACACGTTACATGCGCGCCACGTCATTAGCATATACCAGGTGCCGGCACCCGGTATATGCTAATGACGTGACATCACATGCGCGACACGTCCTTAGCATTGGCCGGGTCAAGACGCCGGAAGGAGCGGAGGCCGGAGCTGAAGCTTCAGATGCAGGTAAGTGAAGGGAAAGGGGAGAGGGGGAGGTATTTAGAGGGGTAGAATGAGGAGGGGGGGTTGAGGATGAGGATGGGGGAGGGAAAGAGACACGGGGGGGGTAGAGAGACACGAGCAGGAGAGCGACTCGAGTATAAGCCGAGGTAGCCTTTTTTAGCCTTAAATAAAGGGCTGAAAAACTCGGCTTATACTCAAGTATATACGGTACATTAACATAAATAAGCAAGTTTACTGGTATTTTCTGAAAATTTGAAAAAAGTTGTATTTGCATGAAAATTTTGCGTTTTGTCATTGGGTAATTATAGTTCTATTCTCTAATATAGATTTCCTTGCACTCCTGCGCAAGGAATGTAATACTTTCTGTTTGCTCACAAGAAGGGCATCGCTTTTCTTATACAATTGTCAGCTGTGCACTGAATACCCGCTCTGTATAGCATTGGCTAGACCAAATAGTGTAAAGATAGTGATAGGCTGGTAAAAAGGAAACACTTTTTCTTATCAAGGGATGCTGCAGCTATAAATATTTGTACCGTTTTTAAAAAAACTGCCCAGTCAGGAATATTGTGGAGTATTCCTTTTAGATTGGTCCTCTATGTTAAGGGAGTCACTTTACTGGTGGTATCATTCTTGGTTCTGTGTATATTCAGTGTACTACAGACAGTGGCGGAGCTAGTGCATGGAGGGCCCCGGTACAAAAGTGCAAAAAATAATAATTTTGGGCCCCCTCCGCACTCCTGTTGATCTCGCTTCTGGTGATATATATATATATATATATATATATATATATATATATGTATATGTATATATATATATATATATATATATATACTGTATATACTCGAGTATAAGCCGACCCGAGTATAAGCTGAGGCACCCATTTTACCACAAAATACTGGGTAAAATGAGTGACTCGAGTATAAGCCGAGGGTGGGAAATGTGCTGCCCCCTGTGTCCCTCTTGTGCCCTCTGTGTCCCCCTCTCTCTCTGTGTCTCTTCTCCCCTCTCCCTTCCCTGTGTCTCTTCTCCCCTCTCCCTTCCCTGTGTCTCTTCCAACCTCTCCCTTCCCTGTGTCTCTTCCCCCCTCCCTTATCACCCTCCTCAACCCCACTCCTCAAACTCCTTCCTCATCCTTAACCTCCCTCTTCATCCTCAACCTCCCTCCTCATCCTCAACCTCCCTCCTCATCCTCAACCTCCCTCCTTAACCTCAACCTCCCTCCTCAACCTCCCTCCTCATCCTCAACCTCCCTCCTCAACCTCCCTCCTCATCCTCAACCTCCTCCTAAACCTCCCTCCTCATCCTACCTCCTCAACCCCCCATCCTCAACCCCCCTCCTCAACCCCCCCATCCTCATCCTCTCTCATCAACCCCCCATCCTCAACCCCCCTCCTCATCCTCCCTCCTCATCCTCAACCTCCCTCCTCAACCGCCCCATCCTACACCCCTTCCTCAACCTCCCTCCCCAACCCCCCCATCCTCAACCGACTTCTCAAGCCCCCCATGCTCATCCTCCCTCCTCAACCCCCCCCATCCTCATCCTCAACCCCCTCCTCAACACCCTATCCTCATCCTCTCTCCTCAACCCCCTATCCTCAACCCCCTCCTCAACACCTCCTCCTCATCCTCAACCTCCCTCCTTATCCTCAACCTCCCTCCTCATCCTCAACCCCCCTCCTCAACCCCCTCCTCAACCTCCCTCCTCAACCCCCCCATTGTCAAGCCCCTCCTCAACGTCCCTCCTCAACCCCCCTCCTCAACCCCCTCCTCAACCCCCCTCCTCAAGGGGGTTGTTTCTGTGCCATGTGTTATGTTTGTTGGAATTAAAGTTACAGTACTTTATAGTAGACAATGTTTTTGGTAAAAATGCATCCATCATCTAATAAATCACCTTTACTTTCATTGTTTTCAATGTAAACTTTAATAGCCTTTGGATTCTTGCACCTTGAGAAGGCAACATACAACTGGCCATGTGCAAATAATGGTTCTTCTAAAAAGATACCCACAGATTTGAAAGTTTACCCTGGTGATTTATTAATGGTCTTGGCAAATGCCATGATGATGGGAAATTGTCCCCTTTGAAGTACAAAAGGTAGGCTACTTTCACTTGGTGCCAAATCTATTCTTGGTATGAAAACTCTCTCTCCTTTATGGGTACCAGTTAGAATTTCAGCATCTATGAAATGGTCCTTTAATTGTTGAACAATTAATCTTGTACCATTGTATAGGCCTTTTTTGGGGTTCATATTTTGCAGTAACATGACAATTGCACCTTTCTTTAGCTGCAAAATATGTGGTGGCATTCCAGAAGGAGTTAATGAGTTTATGAATTCAGTATAAAAGTTTGCCTGACTTTCTTTGTCATTACCAAGTACAGAATCAGCAATGTGATAATTTTTTTGTGGTGCATAATTTTTTTTAAATATTTGATTATTGAGGAGCAATGCATCCTTATTTTTGCATGTTAGTATTACTTTGTTAGCAAGTTCTGCATAGTCCTCGTTCTTTATTGTACTTTCGAATATAGCCAATATAAGATCTTGTTTGCAAATCATATTAGCTGGGATGTGCACAGTATCCTCAGGTAAATGTGGGATTTGTTCTGTTTTTCCTTCTCCAATTGTAATAAGCCAATCATTGAAATCATTTTCTCCTTCTGATCTCATATTTTGTTGTAATTGAAGATCGGTAAATAGTTTCCATAGTATACTTGACTTTATACATGTTTCCATAATGTCGGTTCGATTTCCATGTACAACGACAGGTAATATTTGTCTAAAATCGCAACCTAACAACATTACCTTTCCACCAAATGGCAAAGAATTATCCATGACTTCACAAAGCAAACAGTCAGTACATTGTAGGGCTTGGCATGACATCATTGTAGCCTCATCTATTATAATTAATTAACTTTTTTAATTTATTTTGGCTTGTAATGATATCCGACACTGATGTTTCCAAAATAGGCACTGGCAGTTTAAATCCACTATGCACAGTCCTTCCACCTTCTAACAAAAGTGCGGCAATTCAAGAGGTTGCAAATGCCAGCGCTATTCGACCTTGTGCTCGTACAAAACTCATCAATATATTATATAGATAAGTTTTTCCTGATCCGCCAGGTCCATCCAGATAGAAATTACGCTCTTTGACCATGTCATCATCTAGGGCATTTTTGATTGAATTAAATGCTTGCAATTGTAATGTATTTAAAGTTGCAAGTCTTTCTTCTGTTCTTTGTCTTTGTAGTTGAGTGTCATAGTCTTCAAAGTTGATGTCGTCTATAAGACCTGGATCTTTCAGATTAAAGCTTGCACAACTTAAAGCATTTAATTGTCCAATAGGCTCATTGTATCGTTGAAAAAAGTCTTCAGCCATATTTGTTTTGAATTTGTCCCACAAAGCTAATGCATTTGGAGCATTTGAGAAGATACAAATGAATGCAAATTGTTCCCTCATCTGCCGTGGCATTTGACATAGTGCTGCTTCTTCTAGACATCTTTCCCATTCTGTATCATCAGCTAGGAAGTTTCTATATCGCGCAGCTAAATGAAATGATTCATATACTATGTCATTAACAGTTCTTAAGTGTTCAAAACTTTGTGCACCAGGAACATTTAGAAGTAGTAGTCATAAGCAGAAACGTTAAAGGTCTCTTTGACTTACAGTGTCAATTCTTGGGATTATTTTATTTCCAAGGCTTTTTCTTTTTCGCCATAATCCATTAATGAAAACATAATGATATTGAATGTCAATATATAACAATTCCCTTGCCTCTAAATCTGTAGAATTTAATTGAAACCATGCAGTTAGTGTAGTGTGGCAATGCTCACTTTGTGCCAAAGCATTTGTTTCATTTCCAGCATGGAAATACACTAAATGTCTTTGTGGCAAATGTACAGCTAATCGATATACTGCATGTGATTGATCATGCTTCTGCGAGCATCTGCACATAGCGAGCATCTACATGAGATGCAAGTTCATCATGTACTAACTCACTGGGTTTGTTATTTTCAGCACTTTTGACGACTACAGTAGCTGCATCATAGCCTTTGTAAATATATTTGTAGACATATTTAATGGATTTTATAGACGTGTAGGCTTCAACATTAATGTGTGCATTGTACTTCATGAGTAAATGTAGATTGTATGGTACCACATATCTATTGTCGACCTTTTTGCCGCGAATAATGGCAGTTTGTCCTTCTCTTCTTCTATATAATGGATATCCATCACAATTAGCATAAGTTTTGTCTCTATAATCTTTTGGAAATTTCTTATTTTCCATACATGGTGACTGTGGATTAATATCTCCACACGGTCCGTGAATCATACGATGAGTTACAATCTCATATAGTCTACCATGTAGTTCTGGATCAGGTAGTTCAGCAATAATGACTGAATTCACTTTGTCACCAGTATCTAACTTATCTTTTTCCTGAAGGATTATAAGAATATGTGCATGTGGAAGTCCTCTTTTTTGAAATTTGATGGTATAAACATAAGCCAGACATTTGCCAAATAACTGAGTTATGGTTATGTCACGTATTAATTCATTTAATTTGATTTTAAAGACTCTAATCTGGTCTATCAGAAGCAGTTTGGCCAATTAGCAAATTGTGGATTGTGGATTACATGTAAATGTAATAAATAAATCTGGTTTTCCAAATTTTGTTACAATAGCCATGGCATCATTGTATCTTTCTTGCATATTGCGAGGAGATCCCTGGAAAGAAGATGGTAAAATGATGGCTTTGCCAGCTGTCATGTCTCTGGTTGTAGCAACCTCAGCGACATAATCCATCAATCCACAATACTGTTCTACACATAGTTTATCTTGTTGATATTTTATGAAGTTTAAATTCATTGTTGTGTTAAATTCATTGTTTTGTTAGTTTTCCACCACATAAAATCGGATTGAATCCATTTCGAATGGCAATTTGAGCCACTTTAAATTCAAGCATGGAAATATTATTTTGCACTCGTAGTTTTGAATTGGGGTAACTCTGAAGGGTTAATTTGGGTTGCCAACCTGCTTCCCCATGTGGAAAAAATATTGGATATGTAATTGGATCTAAATTTGTACTTAAGATACTTATATTAATGAAAGGTTGCTCCTCATTTCTGTGATATATTCTAATGTCTCTCTGAAATGGTGGTTCTCCTTCATCATTTTGAAAGACCATTGCAACCTCATTTGATGTTGGCAAGTTATAACAGCGTTTATCAGTATGTCCATCTCTTTTAAGCACCATATTGACGTTTGGGATTGGCAATTGATGTATTTCTGCATGAAGTTGTTGTTGCTTTTCTACTTCTGCCAATTTTTTAGTGCAGGGGTTATTGGCCAAAATTTTATCTAGCTCAATAAAACAATAGGTAAGCATTTTTTATTTTCTTGAAGCTGCATACGTTGGTCAACAGCTTCCATTGTATCTAGGACATATAGTTGAGCAAATTTTCTTTGCTCTCCTTGCTCTGGATGTAAATGTGAAGTACAAAGTGTTTAAAGCAGTAAGGGCCATGTCCTGGCACATTAGCAGCTAATGTTGCACCCATAGTTGCAAAGGATTTGGCACTATTGTATGATCTTATGTTTGTTTTGAAATTTTTGTAGTTGGGAAAAGCATGCTCAGTCATAATGCTTTGTAAATATGGTGGGAATTGTTGTCTTTCTGGAAGTTTGACCTTGCCTTTTTGACAGCAACTAATGAACTCGCCATCTCTGGGTCTTTCCTGTTTGAAATGATAAGCCCCAAAAAACTGACAGAGAATATCACCACAATTATGAACCTCTACTGCTAAAGACTTAAGTAAAGGACAATTTGAAGAACATATATCAGTATGAGTTTGTAAGTCCTCATTGGAAATGTTATCTGATTGTTCAGTAACAGGTTCTAAATGTTTTTGTTTTTTAGTTGCCTTCTTAGGGGTAGATTTTAGTTTTTCAGCTGATAGTCTTTTGCTTGCAAGTCGTTTGCGTTCTTTTTCTCGTCTAATTTCCTTCTGCTCTGGCGTCTGCTGCTTTGCCCATGTTTTTTGTCGTTCTCTAGTTTGCTGTCTTTTTTTTCCTGTTTCTTGTCAGTATCTGCCATATTAATCTGTAAATAAAAAGAATGTATTATTATTTTTGTTCCTGATTTTAATTTGTTTTGTAAGTGCTTATTTTTGTTTTTTCGTACTATCCTGTTTTGTGTGCAACACTGTTGTCATTATAGACTTAGGTTGTGTGTTTAGGCTTATAGGTTATTGTAGATCAAAGTGGCTTTATAGTCTAAAATTTGTATGTGTTACTACTATTTGTTGTCCTATTATTTTTTGTGGATGCTACTTTTGAGATTGTAGGTTTATAGGTTTGTCTTATAGGCATAGCACACCAAACCGAATATTTGAGTAAATTTTGTAAGTATTAATAATATTTGTTGCATTTTGGTGTTTTCTGTAGCCGATTGTTGTCATTGGAGGATTAGGTTGTAGTTTTAGGCTTATAGGGTGTGGGCCAGAAAAGAGGCTTTATTCAGTACATTTTTAGGTGTTACTAATATTTGTTGTAGTATCCTATTTTCTGTGTCTGTTTAGGTTGTGGGTTTAATGTTGTAGGTTAGGGCCCAGAGAAGAGGATTTATTCTTGAATTTGTTACTGTATGTGTTACCACTAGTTGTTCTACTATCCTTTTTTCTGTCTGCCACGTTTGGGATGATACATATAACTTATGGGTTAGTGTTACAGGTTGGTGGAGAGAAAACAGGATTCCTTGTTAAATTTGAAATGTGTCAACAATATTTGTTGAAGGATCGTGCTTTGTTTGCCTCATTATTGTTGGTCATTGCTTATTATTTTCTTTTATTTTTCATGTTGACATTGGTGCACAGCAAACAAGATTTCTATTTTTGGACTTGTTCTACTATACCTTGTTAGAAGTCTTAGTTGTGTATTAATGGCACTGGATCCGGTGCTGCAAATCTTCCTGCGACAGTCTTCAGGCAGTGTCTGTTGTAAAAGAGAAAGAGAAATGTTATTTTATTGAAATATTTTTTTGAACAACAGCATCTTCTTTTTGAAAAATCAATGTATTAGCATTTTGGCTTTCTTTGTTGTGTGTAAAATAGTGGAGATTTGACAGTGTGTGTGAAACTCTGCAGCGCTGGAAAATATTTAGTAGTATCCTGTTTTGTGTACACCACTGTTGTAATTCGATTCTTGGTTTAGTGTTGTAGTTTGTGGCACAGAAAAGAGGAAAAGAGGATTAGTATTTTTTTAATTGTGTATGTGTTATTAATATTTGTTATACTATCCTGTTTTGTGTCCCCCACTTTTGGGATGATAGATTTATGTTATGGGTTAGAGTTTCTTGCAGACTAAACAGGAATCATTGTTCCATTTTCTCTATGTTAGCAATATTTGTTATACTATCCTGTTTTGTGTCCGCCACTTTTGGGATGCTTGAGTTGGCTAATGGGTTAGGGTTAGAGGTTCTTGCAGACTAAACAGGAATCATTGTTCCATTTTCAATATGTTACCAATATTTGTTATAGTATCCTGTTTTGCGTCCGCCACTTAGATTTGGGTTATGGTTTAGGGGTTTTTGCATAGTAAACAGGATTTATTGTTTCATTTTATATGTGTTAGCAATATTTCTTGAAGTCTGGTGTTTTTTGTTCCGTCTAATTTGTATTAGGGGCTTCTTATTTGTTTTTAGTTTCATTTTGACATTGGGGCCCAGCAAACAGACTATTATTTTTGGGGGGTTTTACTTGTTATACTATACCTTGATTGAAGTCTTTTTGGTGTATCAATGACAGAGGGTCCCCTACTGCCAATGTTGATGTGCCAGTCTTCAGGCAGTGTCTGTTTAAAAAGAGAAAGATAAATTGTTATTTTTTTTTTCTTTTTTAGAGCATGGTCTTTTTCTGAATGTAATGTATTTTTGTATCTTACCTCTTCTTCTTTCTCTGTGTTGTTGAAAATTGTTCAGCTTTCACACTCCACGCTGCAAATTCTTCAGTGACGCTGTTGATGCAGAGTCTGTTGGAAATGTGCATAAAAGGAAAAGATTGAACTGCAGGCTAAATATGTATGTATCACAATGTTTTTTGGGCAAATTATTTTATTTCTTTAAATGGATCTGACTTTAATCTTTTTTTTTTTTTTGTAGTTAAATTCAGCTTTTTATAGGGCACATACACAAATCTCTGTATTTGAAATGTTACTATACATGAATACAGTTGTTGTTGTTGTCAATATTTACAATCCCCTTCTTTTGGGGGGGGGTATTTTTTAATGAATTAAATATATTATAGCTTACCTCTTTGTTGTAATTTGCAGATTGTAAAGTTGTAAATTGTTAAGGAATTATCTTCTGAAGTAACGCCAGCAGTGAACTGTCCAGTCACACTGTTCATCACCTGAGGAGAAATGTAGAATTTCTGGAAAGTGTGCAGTATTTATAAACTTTGACATGGTTGAAACCGTTACAGCGCAATATGTATGCGCTATTTGCGTTCCATCCTTCAATTTGCGTTCCAGCCGCCATTTTGCGGCTAATAGTTATTTGTTTCATGTAAAATGGTGGCGAATTTTACTGTAGTACGTGCCGCATACTGTGTGTTACGTGCCGCGTGAAGTGTTCTGGAGTGTTCTTTCCGTTTTGCGAGTAAGTGTAGTAATTTTCTGTCCTTAGCCTCGTTTTCGTTTTTTTCGTCGGCCATTTTTTCTCTCTCTTCGAGACTTTTCGAGTGTGTAAAGTGTGTAAATGTTATTGAAATGGAGGTGTAACCTGCCTTGCAGATGTCCTGGGTGTCCCCCTTGCTTTGGGCAATGTTTTTATATTTATTTTTGGTGTATTTTTTGTGTTTTGAGTATTTTCCGCTGTGCACGGTTAGTCCGTTAAGTCCGTATTTTTGCGAGTCCGTAATATTTTTACGGGTTTTATTGTTGTAAGGACACATTTTTTGTTTTCATAACTCCTGCGACTTGCATTTGTTTTCTGTAAGTCCGTAGTTCGTCATTGCGTTTTGTAAGCGGTTCTGAGGCGCCACAGAGCCTCCACCTCCGCAAATGCTGCCCCTCGCTTTGCGAGGGTCCGCATTTGCGGGCCGAAAGTCGTAGGGTGTCGTAGGGATGAGTGTCTACGGCGGTGACTGTGACAAACTAACAGTCACGTGGTAAAACGTTAATTCAACAATATAAGAATAAATTAGCACTAAGTCACAATAGCACAAGCACTTTAAGATAACAGTTTTGAATAGCACAATTTGAACTAAAATGCGCTTTAAGTAATAGAATCACGAAATTAACATAAATAAAGAGGGTAAATTATTAACACAAAAGAAATATAAAGGTCCCTAAAGCATATACTCAAGTGAAGTGCTGTATGACTAAACAAAACTATAAACAGATAAAAGGATTATAAAAGAAAAACCCTATTTTATGTAAATTAAAATCAGGGTACCTGATAAGGATTTGATGAAGGAAAAATAACCAGAAATAAAACACAAATACAGTTGAATTGAAAAACAAAATCTTTTATTGACTGGAGCATAATAAAGTAACTAAATAAAAAAGCTGTGATCAAAGCAAAGAATACAATAACAAAAATAAAACCTAAACAAACCTTTAATAATTTGCTTTGACTTCAAAAAACCCAAAGGATTAAAAACCTTGGGTTTAACATGAATTTTTTAATCGTTGCATTTTTAACAATATTTTAAATGTACAAATAAAGATTGAGGGCCTTATTAAATTAGAGCTGGGTTTCAATTCGTACCTTGCAAATGCACCTCGTAGCGAGATTTGCGTACTACGAATCGTGTTGCGATCGACTTGCGTAATTTCGGACTCCTTGGCCGAGATTTGTCTCCGAGAAGTGTAACGTAGTAAGTCGTAGAAGAGAATTCTTTGCGTGTAAGCGCTTATCTCGCAAGTGCACAAAAATGCCCCAGCAAAATGGTTTAAGCACAATGTACAGACAACTTAAAGTGTAAAAGTGACAGTTTAACAGAGGGAAAGCATGGAAGGCCATTACAGTTGATTGCACAACAACACCCTCCCCCCACCAAAGCAAATGCATTATACAACCAATTAGTTGTTACATTTTGAAATGAAAAGCCATGCTGCAGTTTACATAAAGCAATTAAAGACACACTACTTGATTACATAAAAACACAAAAACATCAAAATTATGCCATATTAACCCTTTGTTACTCACAGAGGCTCTATTTAATTGTATATAGATGTTGCTCATCACATCTACATTTGGGAACACAAATATGGGGCATATTACACTGCCACATGGCATATATCAAGTACACGGGGAGCATGTGAATATGTCCTGTTCAGTCTTTCAGTCGTGTTTGACTGTCTTTGACCCTATGGACTGCAGCACATGTAGCTAGGGATTTGTCCGTCCACTCTGCTTTCACACTCCCACCGACGCTGGCCCTTAATGGTATAGCTCACAGCTTCATTGTTTGGTCTTTCAGTCTTGTCTGCCTTGCTGGACTGCAGCACATGCAGCTAGGCCTCTGCCACTGCTTTCCTATAAGGTTTGCATGCTGGTGATACTGGAGTGGCTTGTCAGTTCCTTCTCCGGTGATTTGGTATTTGTCCATTCACTCTGCTTTCACCCTCTCACCCACACTAGCCCTTAATGGTATAGCTCACAGCTTCATTGAAGTACACAATATCTCTTGTTTGGTCTTTCAGTCGTGTCTGCCTCTCTGGACTGCAGCACATGCAGCTAGGCCTATACCACTGCTTTCCTACAAGGTTTGCATGCTGGTGATAGGGGAGTGGCTTGTCAGTTCCTTCTCCAGTGATTTGGGATTTGTCCGTCCACTCTGCTTTCACCCTCCCACCCACACTGTCCCTTAATGGTATAGCTCACAGCTTAATTGAAATACACAATATCTCTTGTTTGGTCTTTCAGTCTAGTCTGCCTCGCTGGACTGCAGCCCATGCAGCTAGGCCTCTGCCACTGCTTTCCTATAAGGTTTGCATGCTGGTGATGCTGGAGTGGCTTGTCAGTTCCTTCTCCGGTGAATTGGTATTTGTCCATTCACTCTGCTTTCACCCTCCCACCCACACTGGCCCTTAATGGTATAGCTGACAGCTTCATTAAAGTACACAATATCTCTTGTTTGGTCTTTCAGTCGTGTCTGCCTATCTGGACTGCAGCACATGCAGCTAGGGCTCTGCCACTGCTTTCCTACAAGGTTTGCATGCTGGTGATACTGGAGTGGCTTGTCAGTTCATTCTCCAGTGATTTGGGATTTGGCCGTTCACTCTACTTTCACCCTCCCACCCACACTGGCCCTTGATGGTATAGCTCACAGCTTCATTGAAGTACACAATATCTCTTGTTTGGTCTTTCAGTCTAGTCTGCCTCGCTGGACTGCAGCCCATGCAGCTAGGGCTCTGCGACTGCTTTCCTACAAGGTTTGCATGCTGGTGATACTGGAGTGGCTTGTCAGTTCCTTCTCCAGTGATTTGGGATTTGGACGTCCACTCTACTTTCACCCTCCCACCCACACTGGCCCTTGATGGTATAGCTCACAGCTTCATTGAAAAACACAATATCTCTTGTTTGGTCTTTCAGTCGTGTCTGCCTCTCTGGACTCCAGCACATGCAGCTAGGCCTCTGCCAATGCTTTCCTACAAGGTGTGCATGCTGGTGATACTGGAGTGGCTTGTCAGTTCCTTCTCCAGTGATTTGAGATTTGTCCGTCCACTCTGCTTTCACCATCCCACCCACACTGGCCCTTAATGGTATAGCTCACAGCTTCATTGAAGTATACAACCCCCATCCCCAACAAAAGTCAGCAGCCAGAGTCACTGTCACTTATGTCAGACCCAAGGATATGTTCTCAGACTGATATTGAGGTCAGGATCACATGCTTCAGTAGTGTATATATTAATGCTGGCTGTCATTAACATGCCATTGTGAGATTTTGCAAGTCCACCGCCATAGCGGTATTAGTCTACATTTAAGCTAACAACAATTATGTCTTAGATATCTGGCTATATGATAGCTTTAATATTGTGGGAGCTACATATTAAAGGGGCTGTCATTGAAGGAATGTCTACCTGAGAGGCACTGGGAAAACCTTACACCTCATACATTTCCTCCACAATGCTTGAATATGCAGAAGATGCCTTCATGGGCCTGAATTGTAACTAAAACAAAACAAAAGGAAAGAAAAACAAAAAGAAAACCTAAAACCTAAGGGCCTAAAAAAAAGGGGACTGCAGCATCCCTTCCCAAGAGCATTCCCCAATGACCATCAATTGGTGGCATGTTCAACCGAACCCTACATGTTCACAGAGAAGAGGATCATGGACCATGTGATGGGAAGTATCCATCTGCATACAAAATATCAACATCACATAGGCCAAGATCCAAGACTCTGGAGCCAGGCTAGATTAGGTCAGCATTGTGACCAATAGATTGTCACTGAGGAGTGCTGTTGAGAAGGCACAATCATGTCCACAGCCCCTAGGTCCTCCTCCGCCTGGGCTGGTGGTGGAACGGGAGGAGGTAGTGGCACCACGGGGGGTGGTGGTGGCGGCGGAGGCATGGTGGAAGGAGAGGAGGTGCCAGGCTGCTGTTGGCTGGTGAGAGGGATGCTGGACAGTCTGAGTGGGCGGATGAAGTTGAGATATTATTGTGCGTACCACATAGCACAGCGTGCAGATCTGGAAGCAAGGTGTGTGATTGAGGGGGTGATGGGGAGTAGCAGAGAGGAGTGTCTGGGAGTGAATGAGGGTGTGAGTGGCGATGTGATCCATGCTCGGGCAGAACAAAGCCAGGCAAGGGAATTACCACAGGCCATGCCTAGTATCGTGGGTGAGGATCAGGGAGGAGAGAGAGTTCCAGTAGCACAGGGACAGAGGGATATAGGGCCACCTGCAGACAGGGAGGCTGACAATGATGTTGGGTATCAGCTGCTGGGGGGAGAAGTACAGCATGTGGTGGCTCAGGCAGAAGGGGGGGCAGCCTGTCCAGGAGCCCGTGAGGAGGCAAAGGGCACCCAATGTGTACAGGGAGAGACTCACATTAGAGGGGTTAACTGATGGGGAGGTGCATGAGCGTTTTCGGCTGACCCGTGCCAGTCTTGTGGAGCTGTATGCGGTTCTGAGAGAGGACCTTGAGCCTTGCTCACGGACCAATAGAGCTATCCCAGGAATGACACGGATGTTAGCTGCAATACACCTCCTTGCCTCTGGTAGCTTTCAGAACACCCTCAGCATCCCAGAAGGAAGTGCATTCCTCCATGCTAAGGTTCTGAAAGCTACCAGATACATCAATTACCCTAACACTGAGGTGTCCCAAATGTGCTCGGTGCTATTAATTGTACCCATGTGGCACTGATACCTCCTAGAGAGCAAGAAGCGCTGTACAGAAATCGCAAGCATTATCATTCAATCAATATACTGGTTGTTTGAGATGCGAGCATGCGCATACAAAGTATGTATGCAGGCTTCCCGGGAAGTGCTCACGACCGCCATATCCTGCGTCTATCTGGCACATATGACATATTTGAGGCCGGTAGATTTCCATCCGATGGCTACTGGGTGAGTACACAGTAGTAATCACAGTCAACCAAATCTTACTATAACTGGATACAATAACACATACGGTACAATCATGTGCAATGTAAATATTGACATGTTCCTTGTATGTTTCAGATTGCAAAGATGAGTCCCTTTCCACAGTCAGAACAAGGAATGATGATGAGCATTCCTACGTTCCAGGACCCTGCTATTGTCACATTGCATCATGTATGTTCATATGTCAGTCATCATGCGTTGCATCGGGTGTGATATAACATCCTCTACATAGATTTATATGTACCTATTGCTTTAGACATGCCATTCTCTCCTCTACTTGGACTATTGTGAAGCCTGTATCTCTTCCTGTGCTGATGTGATCCTCCCTGTACATATACGGAAGAGTAACTCTAGCCTTGGAACATAACTATTAATGAGGTTCCGTTTACCTTCAGTTATGCATATGCAACAGCAGATAATAGAGATGCTCATTCACAGAACAGAATATACCTCGAACTGGCCAGTTTGTGAGTTTTGCTAACACATGAAATTAGTTTGAACGCACTGATATGATCCTGGTCAGGTTCCCATCTGAGTGTCCAAACTTAGGTATGTAGAGTCTGCTCTCAAAGTGGCATTTCCAGGGACCTGACCTATGGGGGTTCTAACATTGACTGATTGAGCACTTCTACCTCTGCAGTTGCATAGGAGTGTCTGTTGCACACACACAAGACTAGAGATTACTTCTCCCCATGAGTATATCTCCTTATTCTGTATTGTTGGGTTTAAATATTGAATGTTGTTATTATGATATATTTAATAATATATTTAATAATGATATAACTGATATTGCCTCATGTTGGATGATGCACTGTATATCCCCCCTCAACTGATCATCTATACCAATGTCATCCCCCCTGCCTGCATTCTGTCCCCATGTCCCTATTTCCGTGTGTTACTGGAACTCTATATTCTATCCACCTCCTCCATGATACTGAGCAGGCTTGCGGTAATTTGTCACTGTGTGGCTTTGTGAACAATTAAACCTATTTTTTCAGTCAATGTTGTTTGTGTAATCCTGGATATTTACCATGTAACAAGTACAATACCCTGAAAGTCAAGAGATTTGCTCATCACCATCAGTTAGGGGTGTAACTATTCTGTTCAATATGTGTCTACATTACTACATAATCATGAATGTAGATTCATAACATCATTCAAGTTGAACCCTTCAAGTCATTATATACAACCCTGTATGTCTATAGACATGACTTCTGAATTCACGCCCCTCTGGCTGGCACCTACATCTATATTGGCAAGGTACAGATTAATGTAGCATATGTATCTCTGTAAACAAACACACACATATATGTATTGAACAATGACACTTCATTCTATCTGTATTCTGTCAACTAGAAAGCATACAGAAACAATGATAACAGTATAACATCATCATACGTCATCTCATACACAGAGTACTATCAGAAATGGACAAGACTGTGCATCATCATCATGGGCGTGGTGTGAACAGATCCCAGTATGGCAAGGGGCTGTGGCAAATCAGAGGACATCTGAAGGGGAAACAGACAACATCATGAGGGTAATGCATAGCATCTACTAGGGTCACATTTGGTTAGGACCGACAGCATATAACACGCCATTTCATCGACATAACCATTAATGCGCATACAACAACCATATGGTTGCCAGAATAAACACACTAGAAAACATGGATCATGTGATACTAAGCAATTGCACACACAGCGTGTTCACATACATTACTGATGATTGGTCAATAGATGATGTGATTCTGGAAAACATAGAGAGGAGGTGTTAGAACAATCATAAGCTGTTATTATAGTACATTGTTTTTGCTCTGGACACTACTATAAACCAACTAACATGAACGTCATCTACGAGCAGTAATAACCATATTGATTCTGTCCTGTTCAGTCAGCCTTCCCGGAATATGTTGAGGATGTTTAATATGAGAAGGCATGCTTCACTGTGAACACAATCCTTCAGCAAAATCTACTATCACTATCTACATGGAATAGTTGTGCCATGCTGATATCACATCTCACTGGCATATGGGTGGTGCCAAGGCCAGACAGATTACACTGTTGACATTACCCCTAAACACATGCACATTGATCATGATGTCAAACCAAGGAAATTAGCAGTTTGGTTTGGATGACATGAAATAAATTAATCCACTTTCATAATGTTAACGGGATGGAATGCTGAAAAAACGTATTTAGAATTGCTGGTTTGGATTAGCAGATCCTAATGGGTCTGTGCAACTCTACAGCCGGGACACTGATCATTATAATGGAAACTCACACAGTCATGTTCCTTAGTGAAGAGATATGTAGTAATATATTGCATTTCCGAGCCATCTGCAGTGCTGAATGACACTGATCGAATTCCTGTTGGGAACTGGGTTGAGTGTTTACTCACATGATGGTATTGTACTGCTCGAAGATGAAGAACATGCCTTCATAGTTGTGAGATTTGGCTATTAACACCTACAGAGACAAGAACAAGATATCAATCATAACAATATTCTGATTAAATACAGCATTTCATCTCAAGGTCAATCCACATTGAACATCAATTGTTGAAATGTTAAACATAACCAGACATGTACACATTCTGTAGCCAGCCAATAGTATGTCAACATCTATAACAATCAGTATTCTGTGAGAAGTGATCAGCAGGCCTTCCTGGATGGTCCTAAGACCTCCTACTCCTCTTTACTGGGCCCCCACCGTCCCTGCCCGCAAACCGTCTCCCTCTTCCACGTTGTTGTGGTGTGGGAGCAGGGGGTGCCACTACACTAGGTGGCAGGGGATCATTTGGACATGGTGTCTGAGACATCTCGGGTTGTGTTTGTGCAAGCGAAGGCTGGAGAGGTATGGGCTGGCGGCGGAGTAGACGCATTAACATACGTCTCTCCCGACTGTCCCGTTTCTCATTTCTGTGCCTCCTCATCTCAGCATGGAGAGCTTGAGTACTAGCCTGGAGGGCTCTATTGCCAGCGAGGATGGTGCTACTAAGGTGGCACTGCCTCTCACTCAACTGTAGGATCCGCTCGCCTCTTTCTTGTTGTGCTTGGTCCTCTCTGTGACACTGGGCCAATATGTCACACAATTGAGCATGTACTGGTGGCAGAGGGGCCACAGGCGAGGCCTGAAAGGCTGGGCTGGAGGCGTTTGCTGGCTGGCTGATGGAGGAGATGGCGACTCAGTGGGTGGCGACTCAGCGCGTGGCGACTCAGTGGGTGGCGCCACTGCTGAGGGTGGAGCCACTGCTGAGGGTGGAGCCGCTGAGGGAGGCACAGCAAAGGGTGATACAGAAAAGGGTGGCCACTGCTGCATTGGTGGCTGGAGCAGGCCCTGAGGTGGCAGCAAATAGCCCTGGGGGTCCTACCATGATGAATGGCCAGGTGTATTAAATGATGGGTACCCATGTCCAATATTATAAGGCCTTGGATAAGGGGCGGCATGGTAAGGGGCAGCATAGGATGATGGCATCCATGTGGTGTGCTGCCCGCATTGCAGGGATAATGCTGGTGGCAGCTGGGAGGTCTGGGACCAGGACATGGCCAGTTGATATTGCCGGTATGGCTGTGGCCGGCTAGATGTTGCAGTTGAGGGCCCGGCCATCACTTACCATGCCTCATAAGCCAGTGATGTGGATGGTCCCGGGCCCTCTTGGATGTCCTGGCCCTCCTCTTCAGGCACTCCTGCCTCCTCCTCCTCTGTTGCTGGCCTTCTGGATACTACAATGGAATAAACATATATTTCAGTTGGTTGCCATACACAGTTGACAGCTATGTGTTTACATATCCTTGAAATCATGGTCACCTGTGATTGACTGTGGGGCTTGTGTTACACAGATGAGCCACAGGCTGCATAATAAGCATTGCGGATCATGGCTCATATGAATGTGTACTGTACGTGCATCAGACATGTGCTCTGCTGGATCTGCTGTGCAGTGTGAGAAACTGACCAATCTGTGACAAGTTTCCAGCAATGGTTGTTAATATGCAGCTGAGACATGGGCCAGGTTAGGACAGTATATGACACACATGCAGTCCTACAGAGTCTGTATCCACGTATGCCGCACAGCCAGATTTTTACTCTCTATCGCAGTGGAGGCCAAAGTCAGACCTGCATTTGTGGATAGCCATGCTGCACCCAGCTGAGAATATCATTATCCAAGTCATTTAGTCTAATTGACTCATCTGTGCACATAAAGGAAATCATCATATCCAGGCCTGTCCGCAGCCCAGCAAGTTTGACTTTGGACACCCTGCTCTATTGCAATCAATCTGGATATAATTAAAAATTGTACTCAGAATCAGTTTGCGGTGCCACTATTGTCCAGACATATCAGGGATGCAAATTATGAACATGATAGGTTTGCTACCAGGACTGAAATGGTTATTGTCGCCCCATATATCTTTAGTCAACCATAGGGCTTACAGTGCTATTGTATGTCAATTATCCCTGTGTGTAGGAGGCCATATAATTCTTGAGCAAGGGTGGGCAGGTTCGGTCCTGGAGGGCCACATACATGCCTGGATTTGATGATATCCCTGCTGTGCACAGGTGAGTCAATCACCTCTTCAGTCATCCTGATTGACTCACCAGTGCACAGAAAGGATATCTTGAAAGGCCGGCATGTATGTGGCCCTCCTAGACCACCCCTGTTCTAGAGGGATACAGCTCATTGTATACAACAGACAGAATACAAGCCTATTTATACATACAAACAGCATGATATCTTGAAAGGCCGGCATGTATGTGGCCCTCCTTACCCACCCCTGTTCTAGAGGGATACAGCTCATTATATACAACAGCCAGAACACAAGCCTATTTATACATACATACATACATACAGCATGTTATCTGAAGGCTTTTGGACAGCCCATCCCCCCACAATCTAATACAACCATGTGTGTGATGTGAAACTCACGTTGCAGTGTGTTAGGGTGATCTGTGTCCACCTGGCCTGGTATGTCCACCACTGCTTCAGGAGGAAAAAAGTTCATCACAGTCCTCTCCCATTCTTTATATCTAAAGTCAGCCGCAGGACCACCACCTGTACCACGTGCTGCTGCTGCCTCCTTGGCCATCTTCTTTTTTAGCATCATTTTTAAGTCATCAAACTTATGTTGCACAGACCTCCAGTCCCCATTGGTGACCCCTACTGCCGACACAGCTGTGCCAATTTGGGACCAGGCCTGCTCCCTCTGGCTAGCATTTAAATCTTTCCCACCACATATGATCCCCTGGTGGGCACAGATTTCCCTCAGGAGGACCTGTACCTCCTCTGGGCTATAATTGGGGGCCCTGGCCCTTTCCACAACCCGTTTCCCCGCTGTATGTGCCTGGGACACCTGCTCTTCCTCTTCTCTCTCTGGGGCCAGTCCCTCATCCCCACCACCAAGGGATCAGGCTCCTGACACTCTGCCCCTTCTCCTTGTATTCCTACATCTGGGGGCACCCCCCCCCCCCTGCTCTCCTCCTTGCTCTCCTCCTCTCCCTCCTCCTCTCCCTTCTCTCCCTCCTCTCCCTCCTCTCCTCCTCATCCCTCTTGATCTTATTTCTCTTCTCCTCATCTTCTCACTCTACCCCTTCAATGTTCCCCTCACTGTCCTCCTCACCTCTCTTGCCTTACTTTCCTCCTCCCCTCCTCTACCCTCCTATGAAACGAAAATAACGATAAATAAATATAATATGTATGTGTAGGTTTATGGGGTAAAAAAAGAAAGATGTGTAGTTCAGTAATTGTATGGGGGGGGTCGGTGCCGGGGGAAGGGGGGGGCGGTATGGGGGGTGTAGGTGTGCTGTGGCCTACCACTAGGTGTAGCTATGTGTACGTATTAATCTAAGTGTGTGAATTCTGTGATATCAGTAATTATCAGCCTTATTAAATTGCGTTTCGGCTAATTAAGCACACAGTTTTTGTTTTTTTACAGAAGTTTTTAGTTAGTGAACTTCTACCCAAAAGCAAGGTCTTCACTAACTAAAAACTTCTGTAAAAAAATATGCTGTGTGCTTAATTAGGGCCCTTTTAAATTTACCGAATCGCAATTTAATAAGGCTGTATGTGTGTTGTGAATTAAGGGTTAAATGCTATGATATTTCAAAAGATACAAACTCACGATACTCCTTCTCTCTCGCCCACTCTCCTTTCTCACAAAAAAACCACCAACGCCTAGACCTGTGTGTCTATTTGCAAAAGCTCCAGCACAGTCAATGATTTTCTGTTTTGGCTCCCTTTTAAAGTCATACTGCCGTCTAGTTAAATGTTACGTATTACGTATTTCGCTCTATTTTCACACGCAAACCTTAATTTATTAATTGATATGTGCGGCCACGGAAATCACAAGTTATCCGAAATACTGTCCCTCGTTCACAAATCCTAAGGTGTCACTTCGAATTTAATAGCGTTGTAAACTGTCTAATTTTTCCACTGCGTAGGCCTTGCGTTTTCACCTTGTATTTACAAGGCTACAATTTAATAAGGCTATGAATTTTTTAAATTTAGTATGTGGCAATAATAATTAAAATAAAGGCTGCATTAAAGGTGTTTCTATACAACCTTGGTTGGTTGTTCAAGGAGTCCTAAATAGAATACATAGGACAATTTTTTTGGTACATATCTAAGTAATAACACCTAGGCCCAATAAACAAACTAAGATTATTTTTTGAGCATTATAAGTTTTTCAATGCACTAGTGATTTTGTCCTGTGAGACCATAATTCTAACTTTTAAGAGCTTAAAGTCTGAGAGTACAATACTATACTTGCTTGTGCTTCAATTTCAGATTTGTTTGTTTTTTATTTGGCTTCTCTCTGGAGTAGAGTGATATTAGTGGGGTAAAGAGCTATCAAAGACGTTTCTTTCTTTGCTTCAGCTGAAACTAAGCATTTGATAATGTTGGATGGCGTGTTTCTTTTTTGGAAAATAAGCTCTTGGAGCAGAATATACTGCTATGAATGTATAACTGTCTTTGGGTGTTTGTCCCTGTCAGCCAATGTGCAACTATATAGCTGTGTGGGTCATAAGTGTTTGCCAATGGGATCTAGTGTGTGCATACTCTCTGTATATAATGCAATGTAAGCCTGATTGTAATTACCAGGGGGACTGGAGCACCCCAAGAACTTCCCACTACAGCTTCAGGGATCCCTTAGATTATCGGGTTCTAGTGGTCAGGAACCCAGGATACAGAAGAAACAAGCAGGCACACTCAGGAACAATCAGGATCAAACGAGAACAAGCAGGAACAAGCAGGCAGGTGTAGGTCCCTTTAAGGAAGGACCAGAGAGAGAGTTCTCAAGGTACCCGCAAGTGATTTTAGCTCAGGAAGCGCTTACCCAAGAATGACAGTACACTGTGGTTATGTACAGCCAGACTGGGCTGATTTATTGAGGCCAGATGCATGGATATTTATACAGAATAAACGAGTGTGTGACAGCCCACAATACAATAAACAGAGGAGGGACCTTGTTTGAATTACCCACATATGTGTATGGGAACCAATCAGTACACTAGCTACACTAATTAGGTTATCTCTGAACCACTGGGACAGAACAAAGCCTCTAGGACTCTGCCCACTCTGTAGTGCAATATGAGTCATTTGCTACTTGGGTATCTATGTGGCTGTTAGATACCTCTTGGGGAAACAATAGAAAAGGAATAAATGGGAAGACAGCTCAAATCGGTGTACAGAACCAGTCACTATGTTGAGTATCACCAGTAAAACATGTTCTGTGGTGTAGCCACATATTGAAACATCAGGGAAAAAACGACAGTTTGTACAGTAATTATGAATTCCCAAATCACATACCGTATTGGTCCGAATGTAAGCCGCACCCGCATATAAGCCGCACCTGTATAGTTCAAGGGGAAAAAATAGTAAAAAGATAGTACTCAAATATAAGCCGCACCCATAAAATTGGAGAGAAAAAGACTCTCAAAGTGATCAGCCATTGCAAGAAATAGGCTTTCTAATTAGCACTGTAGCTTTTTTTGCAGGTTACAGGCTTTACAGGATGTTAGAATTACTAAAACCATAAATCGCTATTCAATACCGCAGTCTAAAGCATGAAAATCGGCACCCTTAACTCGCAATCGCGTAAATCGACAGTAATTTTGCATTCGCGAATAGAAGTCGCACGCGTTACAAGCAAACTTCGCAAATCGGCAATGATTTTTTGACGGTCGCGAATATAAGCCGCACCCGTAACTCGCAAGCTCAAAAATCGGAAAAAAAGGTGCGGCTTATATTCGGACCAATACGGTAATCACATCGACATAACTTAGAAACCTATTATCATAGACATAATACACAGTGGGAAATGACTGTCGTTTTTTGAGTAGTAGTGTGGTTACGAATGGGTAAAGTTATCTTCACGATATTTATAATTCCTTTAACACTTGGCCGTAACAACAGACATTGCGGAGACTTTGTCTTGAACCTAGGTATGTTTATTCTTAGGCTCTCTGGGTAGGATCAGGGCTGACCTAACTACAAGTTTCCACCATCCCTCCACAACTGAACTCATTAGGGGCTTGTTTAAGCACTGCTGATGTGCTCTGGCAGTTGGCAGCAGGGATAACTCAGGCCCCTATTCAATTGAGCAATTGTTAGTTACTGGAGTCCATAATGTAGCCCGTAAACTAATTTGCTATTCAATTGGCATCATTTGGCTACCCGCAAATGATTTGCGGGGTTACAGGCTGAAAGAGCCTGCGGTTATCAAAATCGTAACGCTGACCCAGTCTAGCCTTTGGTCTTTCAGGGCGTAAATGTCACAATCGAAAATCGCTATTCAATTGCTACAAATCCTCAAGCCCGAAAATGTTTTCACACTTGTAAATGGCAACTGATCATAGCACTTTAAATGTAAATAAAAATGATCCATGTTATATCAATCTCGGGAATCAAGGAGTTAATATTCCCAAGTGAGCCAATCACACAAATAAATATAACAGAGAGGGCAGAGACTGGGGGTAGTGGGGCAAGTATATCAGCAATAATCTATTAGGGCCTCATTCTATTAGCGGCCGCAGCCGTTGCGGGGCCGCAAGGACCGGCCGCAAGCTATTCGGCTATTCTATTCCCTTCCGGCCGGGGGCTCCGGCAGGCTTTCGGCCGGCGCCTTGTTATCCCTTGCGGCCGCTCGCGCCGGAGGAAAGCCTTTGATCTAAAACGGCCGCAAGAGTTTCGGCCGCAAGAAAGCCCCGGTTGCTATTCAATTGCTACGGGAAACCTCTCTGCAAGGCTAAAAGCGAGCCGCAGCGTACTTGCAGCAAACAGGTCCCGCTAGCACCAATTAAGCACATAATAAAGCCCAAATAAAGCCATCCTGCACTCTGAGGAGACTATAAAGTTATGGTAGGTGTTAGCAAAAATAGCACAACATTCCCCTATACTCAAATCCGTAATTTTTGTATTTTCAAAATCTTGTCAAATATCCGTGGACAAAGTCCCGAGGGCTTGGAGCACCTCAGACCCGCAAAGGCTGCGGGATTAGCCTCTGTCAAGTCCAGAAATGGGTAAAATAGACCTACGGGTCGTAAAGGGCTAACTTACAAGTCGTAGCATCTAAAAGCCATTCTGTGCTTTTATTAAAAGTGAAAGTGATGTTTGGTTTCAGAATTAATAGCTCAACATTCCCCTACTCTCAAATGCGCAAATAAAGATATTTAACTTCATCTATCATGCAAGCCCGCACGGGTTTGAATAACGAGCTACGGGCGTGGAGGGCAATCATCCGCAAAACCCGCACGTGCTTCACTAAGAAGCTACGGCCAAGTCTCAAGCCCGTAATCCTGAAATCAAACCTGAAATCAATTAACCAATAGGAAGATGACAATCAAGGGCACAAATAGTTTAAAAGGGAGTGAAATTCGTAAATCTGTGACTGTGTTGTATGCTGTGCAAGTGGACACACATGTCTTGGAGTTGGAGGTTTTGTCACAGAAAGAGAGAGAGGAGGAGAGATGGAGGGAGAAGGCAGCGAAGGGAGAGGTCAGGGAGAGCAGGGCCCCCAGCCACAGGCTGGCCAGCAAGCTGCTGCTGCTGCACGCAAAAGGGAAGCAAATTTCCCCAGCCAGGAGATAGAAACACTGGTTAGAGGAGTGCAAGCCCGACACTCCATCCTAACCGGTGTGAGTGAAGTGAGGCCCAGGCAGAGGACTGATGCCTGGAAGGAGATCGCGGCTGAGGTCTCCTCGCTGGGGTATGCGAATCGTACCTGGCAGTCTGTCCAGCACCGGTTCCAAGACTGCCGCATTGACGTCAAAAAGAATATGGCCAATGAGGCCAAAGCAGCACGTGGAACCGGTGGTGGGCCGCCAGAAACGTTCACATACCCCGGTTGGGACATGATCCAGCCAGCGTCAGTCGTGGGCCTCCCTAGCCTGGTGGACTCCGGTCGGTCTGAAAGCCTGCAATGTGAGTACCATGTACACCTTAACACCCTCATATGTACGCACATGTACCCCACACAGATAGATAACTGACGTTGAATTGCACTGTAAGATATCTGGTTGTGACTACAGATATATGAGGCTACAAAAATCATGTAAATCCAGTGTAAAGAAACATACTTGTCAGAATTGTTAGCAATGAAATATATGTCCAATACCTCCTCCCACAACTGATTATGATAACGTTTTGCAAATCTATTGATGTTACTGTTATGTTTGCTGTTGGTTCCCAGTGCATATAAAGCATACATGACAACTCCATTGCAATTGTTTGTTTATTGTCATGAGTTCCCCTGTCACACTCTACTCCATGTTAAACTGGCCCATCCCTAGCTGTTTGGCTTAACCCTTCTACTGCTTAGAATTCATGTACATTTTGATTATAGGTATAGCGGATGTATCCTGTTTTATGTGGGCATTTCAGTATGTGCTGGAAGAGTGCCGCCGCCGACTCTAGGGATGCGGCTGCGCTTGCGTCCCCATGTAGCCGTCAAAAATAGTTGGTAAACCCAAAGCCCCTAACCCTCTAACCCTAACCCCCTAAACCCCACTTTCTAACTCTAACCCATACCCCCTAACTGTAGCCAGAACCCGAAACCCATAACCACTTACCTGGCCTGCTGGGCTGGCGTAGCTAGAGTCGTTGGCGGTGCACTTCCAGAGATGCGCACATACAACAGGATAGGTCCGGTCTAGCTGGTACATCCCCATGAGAGTACATGTATGGATGTGCACACTGCAGCATATGCGGATACAGACTCTGATGGACTGCAAGTTTGTGTCGTGTAACAGCATAATCTGGACCATGTTACATTAACATGTTAACTCACATTGCTGAGGATTGGTCACAGATTGGTCTGTCTCACACACTGGCCAACAGATTCAGATGAGCACGTGTCCTAATTAACTGCAGTTGGCACACCGCACCAGCATTACATATAGTCATATGAGCCATGGGCCCTTTCCTGTTATCTGACCGTGACTGCTGGTAGCAGCAGTGAGCAGCCTCTACATGTCGCAGCATTTTCCTGGAGATTATATAATCATGCATATTTAGTGGGTTATGGTGTTGTTAAGGTAAGGGGTTCGGATAAGTGTGAGGGCTAGTGCATTTGGGCTTCTGTGTAAGTTGAAAATGATGTATATAACAGCGGCAGCGCCATCTATCAGCCCCTTGGTCCAACTGCTGCTGCCAGGATCCACAGCCAGGATCCACAATACTAATGATGCAGATCAATTTTGATTAGCGTCAAACATTCACAGCCAATTACAAGTCACTCTGATCTCAGAGATATGGAAACAACAATACTCAAATCAAAATCTTGTCTCATTTCAGTACCATCCAGGCGTCCCCTGCCTCCGCAGGTTCCTGCACCTTCTGAAGATGCAGGACCACTTGCAGCAACCTCACCTGCAGCAGGGCCCTCGTATGAAAGTCCGCCTGGGCCATCCACAAGGTGCCATCAATTGCCTCCAGCCAGGATAATGGCACCGCCTGGCTCCCAGCCAATGTGGGCTGGACAAATGTGGGGCCACCCAATGTGGTCCCATTCCGGTTGGGCCCACAATATGGATCCACAATCAATGGTGCCCTGGAGCATGAGCCCCCGGCAGGGCATGTGCACCCCCGCAGGACCAGCAGGCCACTCTGGCCACTCCGGCCCAACAGGCCCCGCAGGCCCATCCAGCCACTCTGGCCACTCCGGCCCAACAGGCCCCGCAGGCCCATACAGCCACTCTGGCCCCACAGGCCCCACAGGCCCCGCAGGCCCATACAGCCACTCTGGCCACTCCGGCCCAACAGGCCCCGCAGGCCCATACAGCCACTCTGGCCACTCCGGCCCAACAGGCCCCGCAGGCCCATACAGCCACTCTGGCCACTCCGGCCCAACAGGCCCCGCAGGCCCATCCAGCCACTCTGGCCACTCCGGCCCAACAGGCCCCGCAGGCCCATCCAGCCACTCTGGCCACTCCGGCCCAACAGGCCCACGCAGGCCCATACAGCCACTCTGGCCACTCCCGCCCAACAGGCCCTGCAGGCCCATCCAGCCACTCTGGCCCCACAGGCCCCGCAGGACCAGCAGGCCCAGCCAGCCACTCCGGCCCCACAGGCCCCGCAGGACCAGCAGGCGACTCCGTTGAGGCAGGACACACCAGTTAACAGTGCCTCCACCCAGAGGACACAGTGGTCTGGGTCGCTGCCAGTTAGTCCGGCGCTGTCAGCGACCCAGTGCCAGGATTTGCTGGCTCATCTTCAGCATGAGCGTGAGCAAAATCAACAGTTCATGCTGGAGATGAGACGCCACGATGCCAGGAAGCTGGAGGAACGGAGACGCAACAATGACCGGAACTTTGAGGAGAGGAGACGCCAGAATGACCGTGTGTTTGAGGAAATGACACGGCAAAATGAACGAATGTTCCAGGAGGTGAGGCGGCATAATGGAGGAGTACGCCCGAAGGCCTGAAATGGCCCGAGAAGGCCAGCCCCAAGACCGGGCTACCCCTTCAAACTCACCCCTTTCAACATCCCAGACCCTGTCCCCAGCATCCAGGCCGGAAGAGCCTCAAAACATTCGAAGAGGTCGGGGCCGGCCTAGGGGAACATTTTCCAAAGGCCAGGAGAGCCAGGAAACACACAAGCAGAAGCGGAAATAGGTGAGAACATGTTCATGTTGCATATAGAAGCAATTGATGTCCAAGATCTATTGACGTTGAGGTGTTGCAGTCAATGCGTATATTGTTCTAATTGATGTCTTGTTCTTATCTCTTTAGGTTCCAATTTCTTGATGTTCTGGATTTTCTGCCTCCCGTTTTTTTTTTTTTTTGTTTTTTTTTTTAAGCATAAGATTAAACATTATGCTCACACCACATGAATGCTACACACCAACGTTATTGGATTAGTACATACATCTTCCTTCAATATACCAGCCCTGTGTTAATGTAGGGTTGGGGTAACAGCCACTAGTGCAGCTGAGGGTGGAGGTAATATTCATGAGTTTGATTACAGTAACGGTGATGCATGATATTCGTGTTTCTGACACATGGATAGATTAATTCAGGGGAAATATCAAAAGTGAGTCCACCCCTAAGTGAAATTGGCGATTATTTTGTGTGGCCACCATTATTTTCCTGCACTGACTTAACCCTCATGGGGATGGAGTTCCCCAGAGTTTCACAGGTTGCCACTGGAGTCCTCTTCCACTCCTTCATGATGATATCATGGAGCTGGTGGATGTTAGAGACCTTGCACTCCCTGTAACGGAGTTGTAACACGCAGTCCAATATCTCCGCTGGTATACGGTACAATATCCAAGAAGCACTACAGTCTCACCATTCCCAACCTCCAATATTTGCCCACACTCAATTGGGAGTCAAATGAATACTGACTTTATTTTGTTTGGCAGAAATATATATATACACATCTCTTCCCACAGGCAATACACACATCCCCCATAGTTGGCCACACAATACACATTGAGGGACAACAGGTGGGTCACACCTCCCGGAGACTACCTGGCTACTTTGATACAATCAGACATTGCTTAGATCATCCTTCTTTGTTATGTCTGATAATGAAAACACTTTATACAATAGACTTCCTTATCCTATGATGAGTCTCTGTACTAGGATTTTCTATTATGCCAAGGTCTGCAATAGTCTGGGCTAAGATTTTGCAGAGCAGAAACCAACATACATACAGTATAACAGTATGATCATATTTTAACCATAACCATAAAACAGGGTAAAACAGTGATGGGTTCCGTTACACTCCACACCTTCCATTTGAGGAGTACCCCACAGATGATCAATAGGGTTTAGGTCTGGTGACCTACTTGGCCAGTTCATCAACTTTTGACCTTCAGCTTCTTTAACCAGGCAGTGGTCGGCTTGGAGGTGTGTTTGTGGTCGTTATCATGTTGGAATACTGCCCTGCGGCCCGTTCCACTATGGGAGGGATCATGCTCTTTCTCAGTTTGTCACAGTACATGTTGGCATTCATGGGTTCCCTCAAAGAACTGTAGCTCCTCAGTGCTGGCAGCATGCATGCAGGCCCAGACCAAACATATATGCATGTGTATATATGTTTTCGCTAATATGTTGTGTGGATTCCCCCTATATGCATTTACCTAATGATGTCAGATGCTGCCTCCCCTCTCTCTGCATCACTGTTTCGGTTCAAAATGATGGGTTCATCTCATATCAATGTTTTTGTGTTCGTTGTGACTTATCCATTTATCTCTGGCACTGGGGAGCTACAGTTCATTGAGGGAACCATGAATGCAAACATGTACTGTGACATACTGAAGCAGAACATGATCCCCTCCCTTGGGAGACTGGGCCGCAGGGCAACATAACATAACGACCCTAAACGCACCGCCAAGACGACACTGCCTTGCTAAAGAAGGTAAAGGTGATGGACTGGCCAAGCTTTTCGACAGACCGAAACCATATTGAGCATCTGTGGGGCATCCTCAAACTGACGGTGGGGGAGTGCAAGGTCTCTAGCATCAACCAGCTCTGATGTATCATTAAGGAGTGGAAGAGGACTCCAGTGGCAACCTGGGAAGCTCGGGTGAACTCCCTGTCCATGAGGGTTAATGCAGTTCTGGCAAATAATGGTGGCCACACATAATTGACATTTCGTGTCAATTTGGACATTTCAAATTAGGGGTGTACTCACTTTTGTTGCCAATGGTTTAGACATTAATGGCTGTGTATTAAGTTATTGATGGGTCAGCAAACTTACTTTACATTGTAGCAGAGTGTCATTTCTTCAGTGTTGTCACATGAAAAGATATACTAAAATATTAACAACAATGTGACGGGTGTACTCACTTATGTTAGATACTGTGGCCCTCATTTAATTGCAATTTGGCCAATTGAATAGGGCTTGAAATAAGCACATAACATATATTCTATGAAAAATGTTTTAGTTAGTAAACATCTATCCAAAATCAAGGTTTTCACTAACTAAAATCTGGTTGACACAATATATGTTCTGTGCTTATTTTGAGCCCCATTCAATTGGCAAAATCGCAATTGAATGAGGCCCTGTATGTTCACTATTAGGATGTGAGCCACTTACGGACACCTGTCTCATTTGTCTGTTTCTGCGTCATATAGATTGTTAATACCTCATGGTTGAAATCAGTAATGCAAACACACTGTGAGAATTCTATTGACACCCCTAACTGATGGTGCAGAGCACAGATGTGGAGTCTGAAGGTCCTTTTATTGATGTTCCGGAAATGCTATGGTATCAACATTGACGAGGCAGACACAAACAACATCTCGGAAAAATCATATTTAATATTTACAGAAATTAACAAGGCAAGCTTGCCACAAAGCAACAGGTTGACTAATCAACACAGGTATGCAAAGGATCATGGTGGAGGGGGGTAGGATACAAAATCCAAGTAACACAGGGAAATAGGGATATGAGAGCAGAATGCAGGCAGGCAAAATTACATTGATATAGATGATCAGGGGATGTACAGTGTATCAACCAACATTAGGCAATATAATAGATCTCATTATTGTTCCGACATATATATAACAGTCAATAAGGAAACACCATAATAATCCAGAATAAGGTGATATACATATGGGGAGAGCAAAATGTATGCTTGTGTGTTAAACGGACACTCTGATACCACATCAGAAGTATAAGTGCTCAATCAGTGAATGCTCTGAGCCCATAACGTCAGTTCTCACGCAACAGTAAGCAGCACATAGATAACCTTGGTCAAAAAGATGGTGACCTGACCAGGACCATATCAGTCAGATGTTACTTATTGCAGAGAACTCACAACAAACCAGGCAATATCAGTGATAGTTTGTTCTCTGATTGAGCATCTATACTCACTGTTGTTGAATATGCATAACTGAAGATTAACGTAACCTCCTTAACTGTTAAGTCCCAAGCCTGGATTTACTCTTCCCCATATGCACAGGGAGGGTCACATCAGCACTGAAGAAAATATCTTGAAGGGTTGGTGCTGCAGGCTTCACAACAGTCCAAGTAGAGGATAGAATGTCTAAACCAATAGGTACCTATGAATCGAGATAGACTATATGAGCATACACATGCTGTGGATATACCAGGAACATCAGCTGACAGATGTCACATCACATCTGCATTGTATATTGAAATTGTCTCGTGACACATATCGGCTATTCAGTCAAGGTCATCAGATATCAAACTGGATCCAACAAAGCAATGAAACGGACACATGCACATACATAAGGACATTGACATGGCCACGGAATGTCAGGATGTTTATCGTCATGCCTTGTTCTGACTGGGATCTGGAATACAAACACACAAATAATATATTAGTGGAAACCTTACATATGCCATATGAGCAGCCACCAACAGATGTAGGTATGTCGGCACACATGTTAGGCATTGTGATCTCGTACAAGCTAACCATCTGTCCGATGATAATGATGGCCCAGACTAATTTGGCCTGATGTGGGAATATTAGGATTAGTCTAATTCTCATTTATTTGTATTGTGCAAACATATTCCGTAACGCTGTACAGGGGAGAAGAACCCAGATATATACAGTATGTAATATTGACAACGCAAGAAAATGGAGGGCCCTGTTTGGAGCGTAAAGTCTGTGGATAAATGATTTGTTCCCAAAGGCCCACACAAGATTCGAAAATCACCACTTCCAAGTTAAAGGTAATGGACATGGGGAAGAGTAGATAAGGAATAGCAAGGTTAATAAGTAAGTCAGAGATACATAGGAAGGAGGTTGTGTCAAGTAGAAAGATATGCATTAGTCGGAGAGGAAAGGGATCAGATGTAAAGTGCGATGCACTATTATGTAATAAAGTATCTGCCCCATGTGGACAGATAATGTAATCTGCAGATGGGACAGTCAGGAGACACATAGTTTAACCACAGCTTGAGTAAGATTAGCTGATGGGCGAATAAAAGGAGAGAGGTGGGCATGTTCGGACATCCACATGTGGTTCTCTACCTTGGATAGATCAAGTGGAGTATTCAACGAAGAGATCTATTCCCCCAGGACACGTCTGCATGGTCCGATAAACATTTCGGACCGCTTCAGCAATACATAGGGGATGTCTTGGGGAAAACGAAAGTTAGGCCTACATTAATGGAGTTATTAGTCATTTCCTCTCATGTATACATGCACATGTTTCCCGCAAATACTCACTTACAATGTAGACGCCATTGATGTAGCTGATGTTCTGTTGCTGGCAAGGTCGTTTCCCATGTCTGTGTGGGTAAACAATGTGTTGACACATGGCAACAGTTCTGTAATGGCAATATGATGAGATGAGTCACACAATCCATATGATATATTGCACAATGATTCCTAGTTAACACATCCTTGAGACTATTCATGTTATATGACTGAGAATGCTTTTACCAGCATTCGCTGACAAAGAACAGGGGACATCCCCTCTTTGCATCACATGAGGTACATTTATTATGGTTTACAGTATGCTGGTATGTTCATATATCCAGATTGCTAGGAATTGCATTGACCTCCATGGGATGTGGAATAGCATGATCAGACAATGTGAACATTACTGTTCTGGGCAGATGTTTTCAAATACGATTGTGAGGCCTATATCCATTGACATTGTGGAATACATCAGACCATCCATTTAGCTTAGCTTCTTGAGGTTGGCAGATATCAATATATATGATGTGTATGGGAATGTGCGCATACTTACCATTAACGGATATCAGAGCAGGCTGTATTAGATCCAGTATGAAGAATGCGTCACGAGACATATGTTACATCACAAAGCTATCCTCTACTGTGGACTGTTGGATATTCTGGAAGACAATGGGGAAGGAGAAAAGAGATGTATTAGTAACCATAAGCCATGTACATTATAGTTGGTTGTAATTAGTTTCAGACTTACAAGGGAAGTACTCACGAATGTTGTGACCCCTGAACGTTATCCCCACCATCGGGAGGTACTGGACGCTCCGCCGGTTCAAGCGGAGCATCATCAATGTTCCCCAGACAGTTTGCCTGTACTGCTATATTGTGCAGAATACAGCAGGCCATGATGATGTGACAAACCTTCCCTGGTGTATACTGTAGCGCCCCGCCAGTGGAATGTAAACATCTGAAGCGCATCTTCAGGAGTCCAAAGGTGCGCTCTATTACATTCCGGGTTCTGGCATGGGCCGCATTGTACCTCTCCTCCCCCTCTGTGCGTAGATTGTTCACAGGGGTCAACAACCACGGCAAACACCTATATCCTGCATCACCTGAAGGAAACAAAAATGGGAGATGTAGATATGAATTGGAGTTTGTGCTGCTCGTTAAAGCATCTGTAAATATACGCAATGATTAATGTGACGTTAGTTTAGGGATCTCTGGCTTGGAACTTCATACTCCTATGACCACGTCACATCGGGTTAGGCACAGCAACAAGCTACGATGCAATGGCTCAGTCGGCACACCTTCTTTATGGCGCACGGCAAATGAGCGCGGACAATACGGCGCTGACAGAAGCCGGCGACAGTAGCGCACTGTTGGAAATTGTGTGACAAAATGTGCGGCCATCAAAGAGCGCAAGTTGTAGAATCTAATGACTAATGGGCCAAAACCCTCTAACCCAAACCACTGAGACCCCATGCCTAACACTTACACTCATTAGCCCAAAGACCCCTAAGCCTAAAACCCCTAAGTCCACCCTTAAATCCTTATCTCCACTCCTGCGCGCAGATGTTGTGCGCGCTATTGAGGGACTCTATTTTGTCTGTTGGCGCATGCGTCGTTGCGCATTTTTCACGCAACAATGGAATAGCATTACAGTGGAACATGATGTATATTTTAGGGGATCCTTTATGGGTACTCACCCAGTAGCCACCCAGGTGGAGCTTCTCCAGACTCAAAATAAAGATGGGTGGATGACTGACGCAGGATATGGGCATCATGAGTACTTCCCGGGAAGCCTGCAACCACATTTTGTATGCGCATGTCTGCATCACAAACAGCCTGTACATTGATGGAATGATAGTGTTTGCGATTTCGGAACAGCGCTTCTTGCTCTCTAGGAGGTATCAATGCTACATGTGTACAATCTATAGCACCGAGCACATTGGGGATACCTCCCATTCGAAAGAAATCTGCTTTCACCTTCAAGATCTCTTCCCCAGTGTGGGGAAAACTGATGTATCTGGCAGTTTTCGGAACGATAGCATGGAGGAATGTGCTCAGGCACCTTGAAAGGCTTGCTTGAGACATTCCTCCTACTATGCTAGCAGTGTTCTGAAAACTACCAGATGATAGGATGTGTATGGCGGCTAACATCCGTGTCATGCCTGGGATGGCTCTATTGATCCGTGAGGAAGGCTCCATGTCCTCCCTCAGGACCGCATAGAGCTCCTCCAGGCTGGCACGGGTTAGCCTAAAACGCTCATACACTTCCACATCAGTTAACCCCTCTAATGTGACTCTCTCCCTGTACACCCTGGGTGCACAAATCCTCCTAGCAGGCTCCTGGGCCTGCTCACCGCCCTGTGGGTCTGGCTGTGCAGGAGCCCCCACTTCATGTGCCACACCCTCTAGGGGTCTCTCATCTGGCCCCACCATCAGCTGATCACCCACATCAAGGTCCTCCTCCCTGTCTGCAGGTGCCCTCATATCCCCCTGTCCCTGTGCCACTGGAGCTCTCTCCCCTAACTGACCCCCCACCATGACCCTAGGCATATCCTGTGATGAGCCACCACCATGGATTGCATCAGCACGCTCACCCACATTCACTCCCAGCCGCCCCTCTCTGTCACGCCTCTCCACTCTGCAACATTCGAAACAAATATCCATTCCTACGACGCTGCGCTCTCCTCACATACCTATACGCTGCACTCAGGTTGCTGCTATCCATGATGGTTCAGACTTGCTAATTCATGGATGATGATGTGGTTATATAGCTTGCTAATTACCCCAGATGTGATTATCCGGGTGGATTTCACAAATGGAAAAGCTCACTGGTGTATCTAAGCTTCATCATGTTATGAAGTTCCCTGATTATGGATTTGTTGAGCCATTTTAATTAGTAACTCCTAATATTCTGGCACACATTTGAATTTGGGCACATGCTCCATGATCTATGTAATGTGGCGTGGAAATATATACAATATTTGTGTTCAAAAATGTAGATGTGATAAAAGAGATGTAAATCAGATAATGTTGATATGTTTAGGGGACACATTCTAGCCTTTCTGAGTGCTAAAGGTTTAATTTGGCCGCCATATTGAGGATGTACATGACAATAAAAAAATCTCTTTTATTAACATATTTGATCATTGGGGATTGTTTTTACAGTAATTTGAATGCCTTTTATTGCTTCCTTTACACTTTTAGGGCCCTTTCAGCCCTGTTTCATTACAATGCCGTAAGTGCATCGTGTGGACTTCAACGGATGCCGCCGTAAATTAAATCTAGCCAGGCGCGAATCGCGGCCTTCAGAATGTAGGAAGGCCGTGACGTTTAGGTGCTCACGCAAGCTGGAAGGGGGACGGACTAGCCGCGCCCGGCACGAACCATCCAATAGCGGAATCACGCATCGCGCCACAGGTCGCACAGCCAATCACTTACGGGATAGACCATTTGATTGACAGTGGGAGTGAATAAATAGGAATGACATGCGCCCACACCTCGACTGTGTTGCGATTTCTGACGAGGTAGCACGCGGTTCCAGGAGCTGGTTGTTTGAGAGTTGGTAAGTTGCTTTATTATAAAGTCGCGGTTTAAGTTCTTTTTACGGGAATCCGTTACTACATTTACGGATGCCGATTTAAAGAAGTACAATTGTGTTTTTTGCTTGTTTATAGGTGTTTGGAGGATTTTGCATTGTTTTGGTGATTATATCCGGCACGTAGGAGTTTGGAGGGAGGTAAGTTGCATTGTACATGCTTCTCATCCTATCAAGCTGTCTTTTATTGGTATGTTTTGCCAATTTCTATATTTACTGAATACACTGGCGAGAGGTACAATTGTGTTTTTTACTTGTTTATAGGTGTTTGGAGGATTTTGGATAGTTTTGGTGATTATATCCGGCACGTAGGAGTTTGGAGGGAGGTAAGTTGCATTGTACATGCTTTTCATCCTATCAAGCTGTCTTTTATTTGTATGTTTTGCCAATTTCTATATTTACTGAATACACTGGCGAGAAGTACAATTGTGTTTTTTTTGCTGTTGGCCTATAGGTTTGGCGAGTTTGTTGTTGTGGGGAGAGGAGTTTTGTGGAGGGAGGTAAGTTATTTATATTTTTCTGTTTCGTATTATATCTGGATCTCTCTCTCTCAATCTCTCTCTCTCTCTCTCTCTCTCTCTCTCTCTCTCTCTCTATATATATATATATATATATATATATATATATATATATAGAGAGAGAGAGAGAGAGATTGATTTTGAGTTTGAGTTTGATTGAGTTTGATTTTGAGTTTGAGTTTGACTTTGATTGAGTTTGAGTTTGATTGAGTTTGAGTTTGAGTTTGATTTTGACTTTGATTGAGTTTGATTTTGAGTTTGAGTTTGAGTTTGAGTTTGATTGAGTTTGAGTTTGAGTTTGATTGAGTTTGATTTTGAGTTTGATTTTGATTGAGTTTGATTTTGAGTTTGAGTTTGATTGAGTTTGATTTTGATTTTGAGTTTGAGTTTGATTGAGTTTGATTTTGAGTTTAAGTTTGATTTTGATTGAGTTTGATTTTGATTTTGAGTTTGATTGAGTTTGATTGAGTTGTAGATTGAGTGAGATTTCTACACATATTTGCAATACACATAGGTGTTCCAAACTGCTTCTTCAATGGGGCTTGACAAGAACTTTTTTTCAGCCTAGAACAGCAGGACCATGTAGTTCCTACTACCTCTGGTATAGAGGATGGCTTCAGGATAGGTACCACGCTCAGAGTATAATGCAGATAGGATATTAGTGGCCTCAGACATGGGCCACTCCCCACACATGATAGAAGTACACAGTAAATAGCCGCATGCCTTGTATATATGCAAACTGTAACTGACCCTTCCACATTGTTTAGGAAAGTATTGATCTAGCGTGTTTCATCAGCCCCTCTCAGGTCCAGAGTGAGAGGTGCTGTACACCCCTCCCACTGCTGTCACAGGCTCTGTCCACTTAAGGTTGATTACTGCAGTTAGTTACAACATTGATATCCAAGCAGAAATAGTGTTAGAGGCGATCAGAATGGGGGACGAGCGTGGAGCAGGCAAACCCACTAAAACATTTCTTTATTTCTCTTTCTTTTCTTTTCAGGTGGTGATGGAGGGAGAGGAGCAGAGGGTGGAGGAGTGGCAGGGAGTCCCGGGGCGTGGAGGTGGGGAAGAGGAGGGGAGGAGTGAGGAGGAGGTAATAGTTGAGGAGGGGGAGGTAGTGGAGGAGGAGGAGGGAGGAGAGGAGGAGAGGAGGAGGAGGAGGGAGGAGAGGAGGAGGAGGGCGGAGAGGAGGGAGGAGAGGAGGGAGGAGAGGAGTAGGAGGGAAGAGAGGAGGAAGGAGGAGGAAGGAGGGAGGAGAGGAGGAGGGAGGAGAGGAGGAGAAGGAGGGAGGAGAGGAGGAGAAGGAGGGAGGAGAGGAGAGGAAGGAGGGAGGAGAGGAGAGGAGGAGGGAGAAGGGAGGAGAGGAGAGGAAGGAGGGAGGAGAGTAGAGGAAGGAGGGAGGAGAGGTAATAGTTGAGGAGGGGGAGGTAGAGGAGGAGGAGGAGGGAGGAGAGGAGGAGAAGGGAGGAGAGGAGGAGGAGGAGGGAGGAGAGGAGGAGGAGGGAGGAGAGGAGGGAGGAGAGGAGGGAGGAGAGGAGGAGGAGGGAGGGGAGGAGGAAGGAGGAGGAAGGAGGGAGGAGAGGAGGAGGGAGGAGAGGAGGAGAAGGAGGGAGGAGAGGAGGAGAAGGAGGGAGGAGAGGAGGAGAAGGAGGGAGGAGAGGAGAGGAAGGAGGGAGGAGAGGAGAGGAGGAGGGAGAAGGGAGGAGAGTAGAGGAAGGAGGGAGGAGAGTAGAGGAAGGAGGGAGGAGAGGTAATAGTTGAGGAGGGGGAGGTAGAGGAGGAGGAGGAGGGAGGAGAGGAGGAGAAGGGAGGAGAGGAGGAGGAGGAGGGAGGAGAGGAGGAGGAGGGAGGAGAGGAGGGAGGAGAGGAGGAGGAGGGAGGGGAGGAGGAAGGAGGAGGAAGGAGGGAGGAGAGGAGGAGGGAGGAGAGGAGGAGAAGGAGGGAGGAGAGGAGGAGAAGGAGGGAGGAGAGGAGGAGAAGGAGGGAGGAGAGGAGAGGAAGGAGGGAGGAGAGGAGAGGAGGAGGGAGAAGGGAGGAGAGTAGAGGAAGGAGGGAGGAGAGTAGAGGAAGGAGGGAGGAGAGGAGAGGAGGAGGGAGAAGGGAGGAGGACATGTCAGCTCCATGAAATAACAAGGGATAGATGGATGCATCAATTCATGAAGCTGACAAATCACTGTCATTCCTGGTCACCACAACATTAATCAAGCAATAGAGCAGGTGTGTCCAAACTCGGTCCTGGTGGGCCACACACATGGCTGGATTTGATAACCCTGCTGCGCACAGGTTAGTCAATCGCTTCTTCAGTCATCCTGATTAACTCACCTGTGCACATAAAGGATATCTTCCAATCCAGGAAAGAGTTTGGACACCCCTGTAATAGAGAGTCCATGTATTGGTGTGCCCGTTCAGCCTATGCAGTTACAGACAGCAGCCGTAATACAGATAGAGTTGTGAGCCGAGAACCATCCAGAACAGAAACCTAAGAATAGATAACAGCTAGTATAAGATAGCTAATCAGAGAATCATCCATATTCAAGGCTAGATGTCAGATAATTAGAAATTAACACATATCAATGCGCTAATCAACATACTAATGACATGTACCTTTCTTCTCTATCTCTCAGCATCCAGGAGGAGCTCTGGGTCCTGTGACCAGAGAGAGGAGGCGGGGCCATCAGCCCCGTACCAGGATCCTCCAGCACAGGGGGAGGAGGAAATAAGATCAGAGGGCTCTGGGTCAGAGGATGGGCTGGTCATTGACCTTGCGGGGTCACCTGCCACAAGCCCTGGGCCTATGCCCATCCTCGAAAGGCTTGCTCTGGGGCCCTCATCCGCCCAAGGGACAGCACCTCCTTCCCCACAAAGGGCCTCATTCAATTGCGATTTGGCCAATTGAATAGGGGTCTAAATAAGCACATAGCATATATTTTTTAAAGAAGTTTTTAGTTAGTGAAAACCTTGCTTTTGGATAGATGCTTACTAACTAAAAACTTCTTTAAAAAATATATGTTATGTGCTTATTTAGAGGCCTATTCAATTGGCCAAATTGCAATTGAATGAGGGCCAAAGTGTGCTGGCCTGGTCACCACCGGGCACATTCTCACCACCGGCTCCAGCTGTGGACCTCCCCGCATCACCTCACCAAGCCCACCCAGCGGTGTCGTCGCCGCAGAGCCAGGCTGTGCAGGTGGAGACGCTGGCCGTTCTGAAGGAGCTGCTGGCCAGCAGCCAGAGGATCGAGGCCAACCAGCTCCGGATGGATGCCAGCATCTCTGCCCTCCGGTCACAGATGACCCACAGTCATGTCCAGGGAGGTGAGGAGGCACCACATGACCAGCGAACACCTTCAGGTCAGGCTGCTCAGACAGGCGATGGTGCCCAGCCCAGCATCAACGGGGATCTCCCAATCCCCCAGCCAAGCAGCCTGGCCCCATCTCTCCTCCCATGTGTCCACCACCGCCCAGACCACCGCTGCCTGGCACCGCCAGCACCCCCGCCCCCCCCACCATCACCACCAGAGGGGAGACGGAGGATGGGCACAGGTGATGTGGGTCCTGGGCCCAAGCGGAGGAGGACATAGGGCCTCATTCAATTGCAATGTGGCCGATTGCTAAGGGATCAATTTGAACACAGAGCATATTTTCTACAGATGTTTTTAGTTAGTGAACTTCTCTCCAAAAGCAAGGTCTTCACTAACTACAAACGTCTGTAACTAAATATATGCTCTGTGCTTATATAGAGCCCTTTTCAATTGGCCATATCGCAATTGAATGACGCCCATAGGGTCTGCAGACATGTTTTAGCCTTCTCAACAGCACTCCTCAGTGACCATCAATTGGTCACAGGTTAAACAGAACACAAAGGGCCTCATTAAAATGTGATTTGGGCAATTGAATAGGGCTCTATATAAGCACATAGGATATTTGTTTTACAGACGTTTTTAGTTAGTGAAGACCTGGCTTTTGCATAGAAGTTCCCTAACTAAAAACTTGCTTTCAAAAAGATGCTGTGTGCTTATATAGAGCCCTATTCAATTTGTTACATAGCAATTTAATAAGGCTGTTAATTAGTAGTGTGACCAATACATTGTCACTAAGGAGTGCTGTTGAGAAGAGATGCTGCAGGCCCTATGATGTTTTCAGGCCTTATTTGTTAGGTTTTGTCTTTTTTTATTTTTTTTTATTTTAGGTCCATGAAGGCATCACCTACATCTGCAAGCATTGTGGAGGAATTATGAGGTGGAGGGTTTTCCCAGTGCCTCTCAGGTAGACATGCCTTCAATGGCAGCCCCCTTAACATGTAGCTCCCACAATCTTACAGCTATCATATAGCCAGATATCTCCGACATGATTGTTGGTAGCTTAAATGTAGACTAATACCGCTATGGCGGTGGACTTGCAAAGTCTCACAATGGCATGTTAATAACAGCCAGCATTAATATATGCACTAGTGACGCATGTGATCCTGACCTCAATAGCAGTCTGAGAACAGATCTTTGGGTCTGATGTAAGAAACAGTGAATCTGGCTGCTGACCTTTGTGTCCTCTCCATAATAATGGCTATTTGCCCATATTTCTGATTATCCACAGACCTAGCTAATGGTTAGTAATGCTTGCAGATGGGAATCAGGTGAGTTGGTATATTGGTACAGTATTTAGAACTGTACTGTACATACATCGTGATTCTAAATTGTTTTGGATCCTCCTCCGCATTTTTTGATTTGAACACTTCATTCAGATTTTTGTTTGTTCAACACACTCTATGTGTGAAACTGGATTGGATTACACAGTCCAAAGGTTGAATCATCTGTTTAATTGAGCAGATCTAGTTACAAGTTGTAAGTGCTATGCACATAAATGGTTTCTTCAGTTAAATGGAGAGATTTCTGGTTCCGGGTGCAGCATGTGACCCTGGTAGGTGCTATGCATCATGCTTATTCTAGACTATTAGATTGACCCCTGTAGGTTTCCCCTTTTTTCCAGCCTCTTGCTCTTCAAGGACCCGCCCACACCACACCCATGATATTAATGCAGTTTTGACCACTGCTGATTGTGGTCTGTCTATCAAATAAAGCTTTGTTATACTGTTATGTGAATGCACAATCTTGACCACTGCTGATTGTGGTCTGTCTATCAAATAAAGCTTTGTTATACTGTTATGTGAATGCACAATCTTGACCACTGCTGATTGTGGTCTGTATATCAAATAAAGCTTTGTTATACTGTTATGTGAATGAACAATCTTGACCACTGCTGATTGTGGTCTGTCTAGCAAATAAAGCTTTGTTATACTGTTATGTGAATGCACAATCTTGACCACTGCTGATTGTGGTATGTCTATCAAATAAAGCGTTGTTATACTGTTATGTGAATGCACAATCTTGACCACTGCTGATTGTGGTCTGTGTAAAAAATAAAGCTTTGTTAGACCTTTCTGACTGCGTCCATGTGTTATGAATATGTTTGGTTCTGTGAAATCCACATGCATTACATTAGTGTCACATTCCTAGAAATGTAAACTGATGAGCCATAGTTAACATGCAATAGATCAATACATGTAAAACTGTTGAGGAGTCAGAATAGCTTGAGATATCATCTGATCACAAATATCATATCTACTACTAATATAGGGTTAATACCCATGACAAGTCTGATTAGGAGTAGGAACATTCCCCTGAGGGCCTACAATGAATAGGACAGGTGACACTGGAGTGCTTTTCCAGTTCCTTCTCTAGTTGATTGGGATTAGTCTGACCTCTCTGATAAGACGTACCCCCCTACACTGGCCCTATGTAGGCTAGCTCACAGCTTCATTGAAGTACACAAACTCCTTCACCCACATCAGTTAGCATATGTGTGAATACAGTTAGTTGCCCAATAATGAACATGCATTGGCTAAATATCCTTTGGTTATCATATGTTGTAATGGTCATGCACATGCCAATCTGACAAACCATGCTGCAACTTGCATAATATGATTAAAGCCACACTACCCAATTCAATAGCAAGAGTAAAACATGAGTCAGGTCATATGAACCCTTTGCCACGCACATGAGCTCTATTGGGATCCCTTAAATCTCTATCTAATTGCATATACATCTAGCTCATCACATCTACATTAGAGAATACAAATAGTGGCCAAATCAGACCGCCACTTGGCATATATCAAGTACCAGGGAAATATTTCATTATATGTGGTTAAGTTCTTCAGTTGTGTCCGACTCTCCGTGACCCTATGGACTGCAGCACATTCAGCTAGGTCTCTGCCTGTGCTGTTCTCCAAAGTTTGAAGGCCAAAGAGATTGGAGTGGGTTGTCAGTTCCTCCTCTAGTGGATTGGGATTTGTCTGATCTCTCTGCTATGACCTGCCCACCTACAGTAGCTCCCAGCTTCATTCAGGTACACAAGCCCCTTCACACCACTTAGCAATGCTGAAGGGGACCAGGGGAACATGCACCACACATATCTACTCTGACCCATCAGGAAGGGCCGCAAGCTCCGGGATCGACAGCAAACTCACCGCCATCAGGCATAATCTCTGCTACGCCAATCCTGGTGGGAGCCATGTGCCAGGTGTCAGTTATTCCCATTTGGTGAACTTCCAAACTGTTCTGCTATTTATCAATTTACATGGGTGAGGCTTGCTAAGTGGTGGTGGTGGTGAAGCAGCTTGTGTACCTGAATGAAGCTGTGAGCTACTGTAGGTGGGCAGGTCATAGCAGAGAGATCAGACAAATCCCAATCCACTAGAGGAGGAACTGACAACCCACTCCAATCTCTTTGGCCTTCAAACTTTGGAGAACAGCACAGGCAGAGACCTAGGTGAATGTGCTGCAGTCCATAGGGTCACGGATAGTCGGACACAACTGAAGAACTTAACCACATATAATGAAATATTCCCCTGGTACTTGATATATGCCAAGTGGCAGTCTGATTTGGCCACTATGTGTATTCTCTAATGTAGATGTGATGAGCGAGATGTGTATTCTATCATTGATCAACCATATAGCGTGCATCGAATGTGCGCTGTCATCTGCGCACCGACACATGCGCGCATCAACAACAGCAGGCCCGACAGGAGGCTAGCGGATCTAATGATTAGGATTAGGCTGTGGGGTGTAAGGGTTAGGATTAGGCTGCGGCTACAAGGGTTAGAAGGGTTTATGGCATTAGGTCATATCACTTGCGCACTTTCATCGACGCGCACTAGTCAAAAATATTCGAACTGCGCAATGATGTGGGACCGCTCATGTCAGTTACATGTTGTCAAAACACATTTGCTGTGCACGCCAATGTTGGGGTGACATATTCTATTATGGGGCTGTTTTAGAGGCTACAATGGAACCTGTATGTGTGCTGACCAATCAAACATATGAGGAATATTAAACAAATTTGAAGTCTTGTTAATTTGGAGGTTGTAATGCTTGGGCCTCCATTTTAGGGTTACAGGCTTAAACCATGCAGACTGCAAAAACCGTAACAAAATGGATACCTTTAACCTCCAAGCACGTACGGCCTTTAAAAACGAGCTGCGGGCTTGGAGGACAGCCCACACGGGCTTGAATACGGAGCTACGGGCTTGGTCAGTGAAGTCCGTGGGACTTGTACGGATTTTAAATTCAAAGTACAATTTGGCGATGTGCAAGCTTGAGAATGTTTGGCTAGTAATCCTCATGCCCCCCCCCCAATATGTTCCCCATCATTTACAGTGCTTTGCAGTGCTGGATTGAATAAATATTGGCTATTACAATGCTTGGTTTGCGGTCCTTCATCTCCGAACCCGTACGGGTTTGCACAAGGACCAGCCCGCGGAACTACGGGACGTAAAGTAATCCGTAAATAATATATCTGATTTGGGCTGATGTGCAAGCTTGAGAGGGTGTTGCTATTAATCCTCGTGTCCCCCATTATGATGCCTAGCATTTACGGAGCTTTACAGTGCATTCTCGATTTTATCTTTGCATTTTCAGTTTTAGGACTTTGCGGCCGGAAAACAAGATTTACGGGCGCTGGGAAAAAGCTTCCGGCCGTTTGCATGATATGCGGCCGGCCGGAAGGGGATATGCTTGCGGCGCCGTATAATTGAATTGCAAGGTAAAAGTAGCTCTACACGGGGCCGTAAGACGGCCGCAAGGAATCGCAGCTTTGCGGCCGTTTTACGGCCGATAATTGAATGAGGCCCTTAGAGTCAAACTCTGTAAGGAAATCAATTGATTCTCCTAAATATTCAGAATAAAGATAAATGCTAGATACTTAATTATCAGCCAGTAGTGTAATGGTAGACTAAATTCATAACAAAGAAAAAGTACACATTTCTAAGGACTAGCAGAAAATCCTAATAGGTACTAATTAGGGAAGCAGAATGTAAGGTTAAGGATATAACAATAATACTTAACTTTTATTGCATATAAATTAAAAACACAATAAGCATATATATACATATAAAAGACGGATGATTAAAAAAATCTATATTCAAATACCAATTTTAATCTGTGACAGCCGATCCACCAAAAGCAACACGGCACAATATCCTTAGCAAAAAACATAGTATTTGATCCTTAGTTCAATGTCACAGGATCTCTTGAAAAATATCTATCAAACACGAATGTGATAACGATGCCACATCGTTATCACATTTGACAATAGACACCTTGTTAGTCCAGTGCAATAAGGCCTAATAAACTGATAAACTTAATATATAGTAAAGCATACAGTAAACTCAATATATAGTAAAGCATACAGTATCTCAATATACACTCTATTTAACCAGATCATGAATATATACCTCAATCAGGTCGTGGTCCCAGTAAGCTCTTTTTAACTTAACATATTGCAGCAGGGTAAGAGAGTTAACAAGGACACAATTATAATATCTATACGAAGGACTATCTATAAGGACCTGCAATTTATCCTCTAAATCTGTACAACAATATGCTAACTCCCTATGCTAAGTGCCAACATTCAATAACCCCAGTTACTTATCTGCTAGATGTATCACTGTCATCTGAGTAGAGTGCCCGGCTTGTCACAGATGTGAGACGCCTCTGGATGGCTTGGAGCGCACGTTTCGCGTGTATAGCTCCTACGGAGGCTGTAAAGGTTCAATCTGTCTACCAGGCTAATAAGGGCAGTTTTCAAGGGGCGTAGCTCGGTTCAGATTAACCATTATTGGTGAGAGGCATGTCAGAGTCTCTGTTAACTGTTGATAACCCAGAAATAGCTAGAAGGACAATGTAAAGGACTGTTAATTCTCACCTATTGTGAAGCATAAGATACTCATCAACACTATAGTCTATATTCCATTATAGACAATCTATATGAACACTATCATAATTGTTAAAATCTACTCTTATCAGGAAAAAAAGATGAATACCAACAAGCTCGGGAAATACAAACAGGCTGATCACAGACAGGCCTCAAGGCTATGGGAAATGACAATAGAAAATCCTTCCTAAAGACTTTCATTGTAAAAATCCTTCCCATAGACTTTCATTGTTATGTTTAAACAATTGCTTTTTACTGTAATCCTCTGTAGGGTGGCTTTAGGCTGACCAAAGCAGTCAAGAGTGGGATTCAGAAGTCTGGCAATGGTTACAGTGCCTTGCAAAAGTATTCACCCCCTATTTTTCTCCTACCTATTTTGTTACATTACAGCCTAAAGTTCAATGTTTTGTTAATCTGAATTGTATGTGATAGATCAGAACACAATAGTCTAAGTTGGTGATGTGAAATGAGAAAAATATATACTGCGGCAGAGCGCCCCCTTCTGGCGGGATCAGCGCTCTGTTTATCCAACTTTTTATTCTCTTTATGGAGGACTCTGGAGCCTTTGTATGCTTTCACAGGCTTTAATAAGTGGTTGGCATAACATAAATAAACATAGCTTATGGTCAGCATGAAACAAAAACCTACTCAAACAGGCTTACTCACTTGCAGGAACGCAACTGACTAGCCCTGGGACCGCTAATCGGCCTGCAGGTAAAAACAGTACCTTTTGTATCACAGATGGGTGGTACCTTTAAGTCCAGTCACTTAGCTGCAATGGATCCTCTTCTGCTTGCAGCGAATGTTCTCCTTTAAATCAGATGTAGTCACACAGCCTGATCCCACAATGGCAGCTTCACTTGCTGCTCTGGCACACTTGCTTCTCAGTCTCTGGTGCTCTCTCTCTCTCTCTGGAGCAGTCTCTGGTGCTCTCTCTCTCTCTCTCTGGTGCTCTCTCTCTCTCTGGAGCTCTCTCTGGAGCTCTGTGGGTCCACACCCAGCCTGAAACCCCCCTGCTGGTTGCTTCAGGAGCCTTTTAAAGAAACTTCCAGCTGGGCCTGATTACACCTCAAGCTTAACTCCGTAGCTCCTGGTGTAAATAATAATGTCTCAGGGATTAGTGCTATTCCTAGCGCTGCGTCCACACTGGCCTCTGGGGGCAAACCGTTACACATCCTTCCCCTCAGCTTGACACCATAGGGTTGAGCGAAAACGCCGTGAGGCCGTGTATGCCACCATCCTACCGTCCAGCCATTCTTGCACCAGTAAGACCTTCCCAATAGCGCTGAAGCATCTGCTTTATCAGCTTTCTCATCTTGAAGCGCTCTCTTCTTCGCACCACCAGGGACATTGCCCACACATCGTGGGTAGGACACCGGCCCGCCCGTCACTCCGAGTGCCCTCCTCCAGGGACCCTTGAAAAGTACTCGTCGTACTACTGTATGAGAACGCACTTCTCCATACCGTCTCTTCCCTGGGGGTAAATCACAGATTTTATGGGCTTCAGTGACCTTATCTTCCACCCGATATATCTTTTCTTCTAGATCCATCACCTCACTCTCGCGGCTCTGACTTATCCTCTTTGAATCATTAATGCGAGGCCTACAGTTTGCCAGTTCACCCTTCAGCTTGGCTTCTTCCTGTAGGTTCATGGCTAGAAGGCCTGTTCCTGTCTGCTTCAAATCATTCCAGGAGTACTTATGCCCCAACTGTAGACCTGGAGCCTGAGATTCGAGCGTCCTCACTGCTGACTCTTTACGCTTGGCTTTTTCTTGCTCCTTTAATTCGTCTGCTAAATGTTCTCTCTTTGCTCTCAACTCTGCAGTCTCTTTAATGGATTTGTGCAGAATTTTATTTTCTTTTTCAGTATCTTTCATCCTTGCTTCAGCACCAATTTGAGATCTTTGTCTCACGGAGGTAATGGTTTGTTTCACACGCTAATTTTTTTGTTCTAGCCCTTTAATCCGTCTCTCGGAGTTCTCACGAAGCATCTCTATGATCTTTTCCAACTGGGATTTCTCCTTCATTAGGTCATCACTCAGATGTTGGCTGTTTGAATGCTCTGTCTTTGGTTTTCTGTCTCCATTTTCAGGGCCTTTGTGGCTTCATACAAGCACCTTGCTTCTGTTCTGGACTAGGATCCGCTATAGACTTCAAAGGTAGGCCCCCTCTCACGGCTGCGTCTTGCTCTTGGGTCTGTACTTCATCTTTCTTTCTGTGCAGAGAAGGCATGCTCTCCGTCTTTGCTAGAAAGAAGCTCTCAGACTCTTGTTTTTCCTGGAATAACTCCGGCTGTTTAGCAACGTCCAGCTGACTACCAACAGATAGGCTAGTATACTTCTTAGTAGCCTCTTGTATCCTGAATTCCTGTACAACATTTTTATTTTCTGCATCCTCAGCCTTCACCCATTTTATTTCTTCTTTTAGTGACTTCTCTAATAGCTTTGCCTCCAAGGCGTCCAGCTTTTCATGACTATTTTCTAAATTTTCTTCTTTAATAGAGTGGTCATTATGGATTACTTGTTGGTCATTGGTTTGTGGCTCAGAGGACTCATTTTCTAATTCTTCAGCCGCTGTTTCATGGTTTGGCACTTGTTCCTCAGAAATGCTTTGGGCAGATGGGTCATGCACTTCTTTTGTTGCCGAGTCACTATTCACAACCTCAGGGTTAGAAGAAGATTCATTTTCTTTCTGGAATGTCTCTACCCCCTGACCATCTTGTCCTGATTCATGTTTATCTCTTTGTTTACCTAAATCTATATCTGGGGTCTTCTGCTCTGTTAATTGCACATTTGCCAATTTTTCTTCATGAGACTCTTTCTCTCCTGTGCATATAGTCTCAGATAACTGTTCTGATGATACAGTTTCAGCTGATATGGTCTGTGAATTATGAATGTCCATAACCTGTTCCCCACTATCAGAAGACTCTTTATTTATGGTATGCTCATTAACATGAGCAGACATCTCAGGCACTTGGGTTGATTTTGGTGGTTCTGCGATTGGCTCATGCATTGCGGCCTCTTCTGGCTCGGAAGTCGGTATAGATTCTCCTACCGGTTCATGAGCTTCCTGCGAACATCGTTCTGCATTTAATGTAGCGTCTTGAGTACACAGGTTCTGGAGGTCAGTGTTAGTCTCTTCTGGAGATGCATCACACTGAACCAACTGTCTCTTCATATCAGATGAATTGGCCATCCTCGGTATTTGTGGAGCATGAAATAGCAGCTCCCTCTGTATTACAGTTGCTTTCCTCTGTTTACGGGATTCCTCTATCTCTTGTGGCTGAGAGCTGGAAATGGTGATTTCTCCTTCTCTCTGAGATGCACAATTAGGGAGGAGATCTGGCCTCTCCTGTTTATCCTTGTGCTGCAGCTCCCACACAACGGATTCTTTCAGCTTATACCTGGGAGGACTCCTCCTCTGGTTCCATCTAGGCATCTGTAACTTACTCCTGTAGGACACTCTGTAGTCTTCCAACAAAGTCTTCCTTCTCCATTCAGGAATATCATTAGGCATCTTCCGGATACCCTTCCTTTTAGTAGTAACTTGCCCGTCTGTCTTCTCTTTAGAAAGGCTTCCAGTTACTTCTTCTTTTGTAAAAACACTGGCTTTATTCATTTGTTTGATCTCATCTTTCTCTGAATCAGAGATCTTTATCAGGCTTTTTCTTTGTCTAGACACCTCAGGAGTATTCACCCCGGGCAGGTGACTGTGTCTGTCCCTTTTTCCTTGTTCTTGGCTCACAACTTTAGTTGCTTTTAAATCATCATTAGCTTGCTTCAGGGACAAAAGTTCTTTTTCAGACTCCTCTGTCTCTATTGCCGTCTCTTTTTCAGCGGTTTCTGTTATTTTCCCAGCAATCGTGTACGCCGTTTCATCGGTCTCTTTCACCGTGTCAGCTGTTCCTGCAGACTTTTCCACTTTCTCTGCAGTATCATCAGCAGCTCCTGCCGTCTCTGCGCCGGCTCCTGCCGTCTCTGCGCCGGCTCCTGCCGTCTCTGCGCCGGCTCCTGCCGTCTCTGTGCCGACTCCTCTGTCAGCCCGCCAGTTCCTTGCTTGTCTATCTTTGACAATATCATCAAATGACTTCTCAACGCCAAGCTCCAATGGGGTGTCCATAATATTTGGATGGAAATCTCTCCTTGTCATGCCAGTCACACCTTTCTCGTGTGGTTGAAGTATAGGAGCACTTCTCCGGCTAGCTTGTTGCACCCCCAGCGCCTTTATGCTGGCTGTAAAGTACGCCTTCTGTTCATTCTGGGAGTCGTTCCTCATCCTCTCATCAGGGAACCCATACACTGGCCTGTGGTAGAGATGGGCATGCTCTTCTTCGGTACTCCATCTTCTATTATCGGATTTTTCCCACAGAGAGGTAGGGGCCTGTCCAAATTGTGAGACTTCCCCTCTGTACTGTAACTTCTCCTTATTACAACTCAGGTTCTCTTTGTTCTTATATTTCTGGGTACTGATTCTCTGTGCTCTGACATCCCGGGTAACTCCAACTCTGGCAAGGATCTCAGCTTTGAGGTCATCATAATTTTCTATCTTTTCTTCATTCAAGCTCAGATAAGCTTTCTGAGCTTCGCCCGTCAAATACGGGGCAATGAGGCTGACCCAGTACCGTTTGTGCCACGCCTCCCTAATGGCTGTTCTCTCAAAAATGGTGAGGTATATGATCACATCATCATCCTCTGTCAGCTCCCGAAGAAGTTCATTGGCTCTAACTCTGGCCGCATCTTTTCTATATTTTTCCAGTATAGCTTCATTCTGGGCTAACTGGATGGCCCACTTTCTATTGAACTCTTGCTGAGCAGCTGTGGCCTCTCTCATGCAGATTATTCCCTCCTTTGCTTGTCGCTGCCACTTCTCTGTGACCTCTCCCTTCTGGGCTAACTGGCTGGCCCACTTTTTATTGAACTCTTGCTGAGCAGCTGTGGCCTCTCTCATGCAGATTATTTCCTCCTCTGCTTGTCGCCGCCACTTCTCTGTGACCTCTCCCAAACATGCAGCAGCACCTCTTAGTTTACCCTCTTTTGCAGCATGGACTCCGTCCGCTGCAATTACTTTTTGCCATTCCTGCTGACAAGCTCCGCCCACTTTCTGGCGTGTAGTGGCATCTACCAGGGCTTTCACTAGTTCCTCCATGGACATCTTGTAAGGTGGGCTGTCTTCTTAATACAGACAATTTAGTATCCCACTTCTAACACCAACTGCGGCAGAGCGCCCCCTTCTGGCGGGATCAGCGCTCTGTTTATCCAACTTTTTATTCTCTTTATGGAGGACTCTGGATCCTTTGTATGCTTTCACAGGCTTTAATAAGTGGTTGGCATAACATAAATAAACATAGCTTATGGTCAGCATGAAACAAAAACCTACTCAAACAGGCTTACTCGCTTGCAGGAATGCAACTGACTAGCCCTGGGACCGCTAATCGGCCTGCAGGTAAAAACAGTACCTTTTGTATCACAGATGGGTGGTACCTTTAGGTCCAGTCACTTAGCTGCAATGGATCCTCTTCTGCTTGCAGCGAATGTTCTCCTTTAAATCAGGTGTAGTCACACAGCCTGATCCCACAATGGCAGCTTCACTTGCTGCTCTGGCACACTTGCTTCTCAGTCTCTGGTGCTCTCTCTCTCTGGAGCAGTCTCTGGTGCTCTCTCTCTCTCTGGTGCTCTCTCTCTCTCTCTCTCTCTCTCTCTCTCTGGAGCTCTCTCTTGAGCTCTGTGGGTCCACACCCAGCCTGAAACCCCCCTGCTGGTTGCTTCAGGAGGCCTTTTAAAGAAACTCCCAGCTGGGCCTGATTACACCTCAAGCTTAACTCCGTAGCTCCTGGTGTAAATAATAATGTCTCAGGGATTAGTCCTCTTCCTAGCGCTGCGTCCACACTGGCCTCTGGGGGCAAACCGTTACAATACATAAAACTATTTTTTAGAAATAGAAAACAGAAAATTGGCATGTGCGTATTTTATTCACCCTATTTGTTTTGAAGCCCATAAAAAGCTCTGGTGCAACCAATTACCTTCAGAAGTCACATAATTAGGGAAATTATGTCCACCTGTGTGCAATCTAAGTGTCACATGATCTGTCATTACATATACACACCTTTTTTGAAAGGCCCCAGAGGCTGCAACACCTAAGCAAGAGGCACCACTAACCAAACACTGCCATGAAGACCAAGGAACTCTCCAAACAAGTAAGGGACAATGTTGTTGAGAATTACAAGTCAGGGTTAGGTTATAAAAAAATATCCAAATCTTTGATGATCCCCAGGAGCACCATCAAATCTATCATAACCAAATGGAAAGAACATGGCACAACAGCAAACCTGCCAAGTGATGGCCGTCCACAAAAACGTATGGACCAGGCAAGGAGGGCATTAATCAGAACGGCAGCACAGATACCTAAGGTAACCCTGAAGGAACTTTAGAGTTCCACAGCAGAGACTAGAGTATCTGTACATAGGACGACAATAAGCCGTACGCTCCATAGAGTTGGGCTTTATGGCAGAGTGGCCAGAAGTAAGCCATTACTTTCAGCAAAAAAACAAAATTGCACGTGCGAAAAGGCATGTGGGAGACTCCCAAAATGTATGGAGGAAGGTGCTCTGGTCTGATGAGACTAAAATTTAACTTTTCGGCCATCAAAGAAAATGCTATGTCTGGCGCTAACCCAACGCATAACATCACCCAAAGAACACCATCCTCACAGTGAAACATGGTGGTGGCAGCATCTGCTGTGTGGATGTTTTTCAGCAGCCGGGACTGGGAAACTGGTCAGAGTTGAGGGAAAGATGGATGGTGCTAAATGCAGGGATATTCTTGAGCAAAAGCTGTACCACTCTGTGCGTGATTTGAGACTAGGACGGAGGTTCACCTTCCAGCAGGACACTGACCCCAAACACAATGCTAAAGCAACACTTGAGTGGTTTAAGGGGAAACATGTAAATGTGTTGGAATGGCCTAGTCAAAGCCTCAATCCAAAAGAAAATCTATGGTCAGACTAAAAGATTGCTGTTCACAAGTGCAAACCATCCAACTTGAAGGAGCTGGAGCAGTTTTACAAGGAGGAATGGGCAAAAATCCCAGTGGTAGGATGTGGCAAGCTCTTATCCAAAGCGACCTGGAGCTGTGATTCCAGCAAAAGGTGGCTTTACAAAGTATTCACTTTAGGGTGGGGGGGGCGGTGAATAGTTATGCACATTGACTTTTTCTGTTATTTTGTCCTATTTGTTGTTTGCTTCACAATAAAAAATAAAAAAAAAATTATTAAAAAAACATGTTTTTTTTAATTAAATTATGCAAATCCTCAAACAATCCATGTTAATTCCAGGTTGTGAGGCAATAAAACATGAAAAATACCAAGGGGGGTGAATACTTTTGCAAGGCACTGTATATACAGAGACATTTCCTTCTGGCATTTCCTCTTGGTTTCCAATAAGTTTAAACATGTTTTAATAAATATTTTCATGAAAATTTTTACTTTATAATGTTTAAAATATTACTCTTTTAAATGCGCAATAGAAAAAGTTGCATTCCATGTCCATTTCATTTACTGCCAAGACATATGTTCAAGCTGCGATTTGGCCAATTGAATAGTGCTCTAAATAAGCATATAACATATTTAAAAAAAAAAAGGTTTTTAGTTAGTGAAAAACCTTGCTTTTGGATAGATGTTTACTAACTAAAAACTTCTTTAAAAAAATATGTTATGTGCTTATTTAGACCCCTATTCAATTGGCCAAATTGCAATTGAATGAGGGCCTAAGTGTTTTGCTTTATTTTAATTGTCATCCTCTTAAATTTATTTAAAGTTTATACTAAAAATGCTTTTATGATTGAGGCTTACACAGCTGTTAATTGGTTAGTTTGGTTTATACTTCACAAATATGTGACATTGTCCCAAACTACAATGGTTCCTTAAATTTTTTTGGTTAAGCTCATAAGAAGGGAACTAAATATTAACAGGTTGTTATGAGCTTACAATGACATGAAACATAAAATTGACTGTGCTTTCAGTGGCCTCTGTTTACTACAAATACTGTATATAGAATATATAATAGATTATAGTGCATTTTAAAATGGAATGCAAAAATACAGTGAGATAAATTTGGGTAGCTAATGCAACCATTAGAACACTCACAAAGAACTGTTCAAGGATAGTTACATAGTTACATAGGCCCTCATTCAATTGCGATTTGGCCAATTGAATAGGGCTCTAAATAAGCACATAGCATATTTTTTTTTTTTTAAGTTTTTAGTTAGTGAAAACCTTGTTTTTGGATAGATGTTTACTAACTAAAAACTTCTTTCAAAAATATACCGTATTTTTCGCCGTATAAGACGCACTTTTTCTTCCCCAAAACTGGGGGAGGAAAGTTGGTGCGTCTTATACGGCGAATATAACTTTTCAGACTGCCTCTGTCCTCTTGATTTCACCCCAGCGCTTCCTACCAGCATCGCGTCGGCCGGTGCGTCCTAGTGACGTCACACACGCAACGCTGCAGTAGGAAGCTGGTAGGAAGCGCTGGGGTGAGATCAAGATGGCAGAGATCAGAAGGAAGGTGAGGATCAGGGGGATCAGGGGGGTCAGGGAGGGTCAGGGAGGGTCAAGGGCTCCCAAATGCTGCAGTATATGGATGTGTGTGTGTATGTATGTGTGTATGTATGTATGTATGTGTGTGTGTGTGTATGTGTGTGTATATATGTATGTATGTGTATGTATATTTATGTGTGTATGTATATGTATGTATGTGTCTCTATAAAGGTGAGGATCAGGGGGGTCAGGGAGGATCAGGACGGTCAGGAGGGTCAGGGAGGATCAGGAGGGTCAGGGAGGGTCAATGGCTCCCAAATGCTGCAGTATATGGATGTGTGTGTGTATGTATGTGTGTATGTATGTATGTATGTATGTGTGTGTGTGTGTATGTGTGTGTATATATGTATGTATGTGTATGTATATTTATGTGTGTATGTATATGTATGTATGTGTCTCTATAAAGGTGAGGATCAGGGGGGTCAGGGAGGATCAGGACGGTCAGGAGGGTCAGGGAGGATCAGGAGGGTCAGGGAGGGTCAATGGCTCCCAAATGCTGCAGTATATGGATGTGTGTGTGTATGTATGTGTGTATGTATGTATGTGTGTGTGTGTGTGTGTGTGTGTATGTGTGTGTATATATGTATGTATGTGTATGTATATTTATGTGTGTATGTATATGTATGTATGTGTATCTATATATATATATATATATATATATATATATTTGTGTGTAATGTAGGTGTGTATCTGTGTGTAAAGTGTATTTGTGTTTGAGTGTATTTGTGTTTGATTCAGATTTTTTTTTTTCTTGTTTTCCTCCTCTAAAAACTAGGTGCGTCTTATCTGCCGGTGCGTCTTATATGGCGAAAAATACGGTATGTTATGTGCTTATTTAGAGCACTATTCCATTGGCCAAATCGCAATTGAATGAGGGCCATAGTAATTAAGGTTGAAAAAATACTTTCAGTTTATCAAATTCAACCTCTTAAGATCTCCTCTGATCTGCAATATGCGGATTAGTTATGAATTAATTAGTTGTTAATTAATTATTAATTAATCCAGAGGAAGGCAAACAGAAAAAAAAAAAAAAAGAAGTGAAACCTAGCCAATCGTCTCAAAGGGGGAAAAAAATGAATTCCTTCCTGACCCCAGATACTGGCGGTCAGATTTCTCCATGGACCAATACTCTCTCTGTAATTATTCAGGATAACCCTGAATTCTATTTTTAATTAGAAATAAATCCAGTCCCCTTTTGAAGTAATCTATTGAATCCGCTGTCACCACCTCCTCTGGTAGAGAACCACCCTTACTGTAAAGAACTTTTTTTCTTTCTTTATGGTGGAATATTTTTCTTCTAACCTCAAGGGATGTCCTCTTGTCAGTGGAAAACCTCTTGGCACAAAAAGCTCCCTTGACAAATCTTTATACTGACCCTGGATGTATTTATATAAGGTAATCATATCTCCTCTTAGACGCCTTTTTTCTAGAGAAAATACGTTTAATTTGGTTAGTCTTTCTTCATAACTTAGCTTCTCCATTCCCCTTATTAGCTATGTTCACCTCCACTGTACCTTTTCCAGCTCTAAAATGTCCTTGTTATGAAGTGGTGCCTAAAATTGTACTCCATATTACAAATGAGGGAGTACTATGGATTTGTATAGTGGCAGAATTATATTTGCATCCCTGGCTTCTATACCCTTCTTAATACATGCTAATATTGTATTTGCCTTTGCAGCTGCTTCTTGGATTTGAGCACTGTCACCTACTGTAGGTGGTTGTCCACAAGTACTCCTGAATCCCTTTCAATATCTGATTCCCCCAGATTTGCTCCATTAAGATTATAAATTGCATGGCTATTTTTCCTTCCCAGATGCATAACTTTACATTTATTCATATTAAATCTCATCTGCCATTTAGACACCCATTCCTCAATTTTATGTAAATCCCTTTGGAGGGAAAGTACATCATTATCTGATTTAATTACCTTGCACAACTTTGTGTCATCAGCGAAAATGGAGACACCACACTCCAATCCCACCTCTAAGTCATTAATAAATATGTTAAAAAGGAGAGGACCTAGGATGGATGAGTGCATGCAAGGTTATGTTACTGTATTCTGATTGGGTCTTGTATAATAGTCATCACCAATGGGCGTATTTAGGTTTTATGTTGCCATAGGCCATTCACTTGCAATTCCTCCTTTCTCCTTTCTGTTTCTGAAATCATAAGTTTATGTGTATATATATCACATATTATACTCATTGCTGGCGAGCCTCGCATAGCAAGGCGAGCCGTTAAACACGTCACACGCACGAATGAGAAAAAAAAAAAACACCTCGGAACCAACCTTAAAGTAACAAACACCAACACGCACTAAGAATCCGACTATAACGGCCGACCCGCGCGCAACTAAAAACAGTGAAAACACACCAAATACTCACACAAACTACATAAAAAGCTTACCCATAGCAAGGGGGGGCACCCAGGACCTCTGAAAGTGAAGTTACACCTCCATTTAAGTCCAAATTCCCGAGTGCAGACACACGAAAATCCGCTAAGCGAGAGAAAAAATGGCCGCCAAAAAAACTAAAACGAGGCTCACAGCCCAGCCACGTACAAATTAGCCAAGAAGGGATCCGAGATAAGCTCGGAAACCCGCATTAACCCCAGGGGATGCGAGATAAGCTCGGAGCCATGCATTAACCCCACATTAACCGCTGCAATCAAAATTCCCGCGTTACAGGTCCTTAAAGGACTGTAAAGGTCCTTAAAAGACCCGTTGTAAAAGAAAAAAAAAATACACTGTCACCCTGTCAATCATGGGGGTCAATACAAACCCCCATAAAACCCTCATTAACCCTGTCACTTATGGGGGGCAACACAGACCCCCATAAGACTCTATTTAACCCCATCAGTCCCATAAGGGTATATTAACACCATTATGGGCCTGTTACAACACTACATTACCACATAAGTGCCATGATGGTCCTCAAGGACCATCATGACACTAAGTATAAACACTATACTGCACTATACCACCCCCAATAAAACATTAAATATCAACTAAACACCCTCTACACTTACCTATTAACATCTACACTACCTACCTACCCCCTAATAACCCCACCACTCTAATTACAGAAAATAAAAAAGCCTAAAAGTCACACAAAAAAAATCTACATTACATGAAATAAGAAACTAACTCACAAAAAAAATAAACTACATTACACAAAATAATAAAACCTAAGTCACAAAAAATAAAAAAAGGAACATTACAGAAAAAAAAAAACGTTACAACCCCCCCACCTCACTAAAAAAAAAAAAAATACACACCTGAAAAGGAAATACATATACCGTAATACAAATACATACAATACAAATACATACAATACAAATACATACAATTACAATACAATTACATAAAATTACAATACAATACACCACTATCTAATATAGATTACACAATCTATCTAAATAAATAGCATAATTTAATATACATCCTATCTATATGATAATACATACCCAATCTATCTAAATAAATAGCATAATCTAATATACATCCTATCTATATAATAATACATTCCCAATCTATCTAAATAAATAACACAATTTAATATACAATACATCCTATGCTATCTATATAAAACCCCTAGCTAACATACAATAAATGCTATCTATATTAACTAATCTAAGTCTGAGCTAAAATAAAATAATTAAGACCACTTACCTTTGCAGATGTTCATTGCGATCAGTCACCTACGGAAAAAAAAATTACAAAAAATTAGTTCAACACGTTTACACTAATAAAATAAACATTATAGACATTCTATACATTCCAGACATTCTATACATTCTATACATTCTATACATTCTAAATATTCTACTCACCCTTCCGCCATGTCCTGACCGGCATTCTTTCAATACTTCTCCAGCGCGGCACCTGTTAAAAAAAAACCACAACATTAATACACATACATCAAAATAAAATAAACATAATCTACATTATACTTACCTACCCGCGATGTCTCCGGCCTCCTCCGGATCCTCTTCTGCCACGCCCTGTAAAAAAAAAATATATATATACTTACATCCGCACTCCCGGACATCCCCGACGCTAATGAGGCTCCAGGAGAATTTTCCGGAAGAAAATAAGCAATGGCGCCTTCTGATTGGTTGAAAACGCTGTCTATCAAATTCACCCAATCAGGAGGCGCCAATGTGTGAGTCAATCAGAAAGGGATACACCCTAAAATCCCACTCTGATTGGATAATGCACCTATCAATCTTTATTTAAACCAATCACAAGGCGCAGATGCCTTCAGCCAATCACAATTGAATACACCCCCACAGGGTGATTGGTTGGAGCCTCTGCGCATTCTGATTGGTTGCACTGACAATAGCCAATCACAATGGAATACACCCTCACGTACTGATTGGTGAAGGATTTGCGCATTCTCATTGGCTGCTGTTAAAATCAATCAATATTACAGCCAATGGGAAGGCGCAGATGTCTTCACCAATCAGTACGTGGGGGTATATGCCATTGTGATTGGCTGATGGCAATAAAGCCTTAGGATTGGTTCAAATAAAGATTGAAAGGTGTGTTATCCAATCAGCGTTGTATTTTGGGGTGTATACTTTTTTCATTGGTTCACAAATGGGGTCTTCTCATTGGCTGAATTTGATAGACAGCCTTTTCAGCCAATCAGAAGCCGCCATTGCCAATTTTACTCTGGAACACTCTATAGGAAGGTCATTAGCAATGGAGCGGATGTGTGTCGTTTTTTTTTTTTATTTATTTATTTTTTAAAGGCGCGGATGCTTCTGTAGAAGACGAGGAGGCAGGAGACATCGCGGAAAGGTAAGTATAATGTAGATTGTGTTTATTTTACTTTGCTTTATGTTTACTTATGTAATGTTTTTTTTTGACAGGAGTAAAGATGGCCAACGGAACATGGCGGACGGAACATGGAGGACGTGACATGCTGGAACGGGACATGCTGGAAAGGTGAGTATAATATTTACAATATTTAGAATGTTTAGAATGTTTAGAATGTTTAGGTATTTCATGTAAATGTGTTGTATTAATTTTTTGAATCTTTTTTACCGTAGGTTGCTGATCTGAAGAAACATCTCAAAGGTAAGTGGCCTTAATTATTATTATTTTTTTTTCAAACATCTTTTTATTAAATGGAGTTTGCGTCAGAACAGAAGTGGATTAATACATTTCAACCATTGGTGAGCAAATATATGCAATGTTCATAGTAGCCATACTTATTGCATCATATGTATCTAGTACATATAGGAATTCCATTATAATTTTTGTGCTTGGAATTGTACCACATTGCTTAACATCACCTAGATATCCTTTGGTGTTCTCCCAATTTTTTTTTTTTTTCCTTTTATATTGTCTTCTAACATTTTATTCTTTACACAAGTTAAAACAAAAATACAATCAATTATCAACTGGGGAGAGAGGAGGGGGGGAGAAAGGGTAGGTGGGGAAATAGCACACTCACCGTATCGAATAGCACTGGTCGCAAGTAGGCTCTGGGGCCCCATCCGTCGCCCCCGCGGCCCTCCGGCCCATCCCCACCCCGAGGCTGGGGTCTGAGCTAAACTGTGGCACTATGTGGGGAGTCCAGCCAGGGAGACCAGATATCCAGAAAGCTGGGATAGCTGTGTTGCATGTAATGTGTAAATTTTTCATTAATCATTATAAAGTTTATCCTGGTAATGACATCATTTAGATTTAGTGTAGGGGTTCTCCAGTGTCTGGCAATAGTATGCTTAGTGGCTAAAGTAAAATACTGTAGGAGTGCATTACACTTGGGGGATATGTTCTCTGCCTTCCCTCCTAACAGGCAAACCTCTATTGTGGGTGTTAGTGGGCTATGTATTAGTTGTGAAAATAGTTGGAACACGTTCCCCCAGAGAGCTTATGCCTTTGTGCAGTGCCACCAAATGTGGCTAAAATCTCCTGTAGCTTGGCAGCCCCTAAAGCAAAGTCTATTTATCGTCGGGTTAATTTGGTGCATTCTGGATGGGGCGAGATAGGTTCTGTGGAGGACTTTGATTGATACTCTAGTAGGCTATGGGTAAGTGAGCCCTAGGTCAGATTTCGGCTAATCCTATGCCAAGTTTCTATAGTCAGTTCACTGCCTAGGTCTTGTTCCCAGTGTGCCATACAGGTGGGTTTCTGTTTTTGTTTGGTATTGTTAAAGCTGGAATACAAGAGACCCAGGGTGCCTCTAGAGTTGGGAATATTCTTACAAATTGTGGATAGCCAGCACTGTTTCGGTGGGCCCCAGTCTTTTGTCAGGGATTCTAACCAATGTCTGATTTTCCTATAATTCCATAGTTCCCCTGTTGGTATGTTAAAGTTAGTTACCAGTTGTTCGTGATTCACCACTCTATCGTCGTGATACCACGCCCCTATTCTGTTAAGGTCACTAGAGAGCCACCACCTTTTTGAGATTGAGCTCAAGGTCGTCTCAAAGTCTGGGAAAGATTTTATAGCAGTCATAGGGGTGATTGGTGGCGCTAGTTGGTTTTTGGTACAAGCCCAGGTCCACACCGATGCCGTGAGTTTGGTCATCGGGTTGGTGAGGTACTTTTTGTTTTTGATTTTATGAATCCCCGGGTCCCAGATCAGCGTGTCCCAGGAGTGGGGTTTAAGTTCCCAGTTCTCCATAAAGACCCATATGGGTTGATGTGTCTTTGTGTGGGTTAGTGGCAGGAAGGCCAACTGGGCTGCTTTGTAGTAAAGCCTGAGGTTTGGGCAGGATAATCCCCCTTGGTTTTTGTGCTTATACATCATCTGCCTAGCAATCCACGGGGCTTTATTGCTCCAAATAAATTTAAATATTATATTCGGCAATCTGTCTAGATCTTTGAGATCTAGCAGTAGGGGAAGGGTCCTGAAAATGTACAATATTTTGGGCAGAATATTCATCTTGATGGCCGTGATGCGGCCCATCCATGATATGTTTAGATTTGACCAGCTTTGTATATTCTTTGTTAATTGTTGAAGCAATGGGGGGTACTTTGCTTTGTATATTCCCGCTACCCTCCTTGTAATATGAACCCCTAGATATTTGAATGATGTTTTTGGCCAGGAAAAGTTATAAGTCCTTTGCAATTCTGTAAGATCTGTCAATGGTATTCCTACATCTCAGGCCTCGGTTTTCTCCAGGTTAATTTTTAGCCCCGATATCTCCCCAAAGTCATGTAATACCGTCAGCAAGGCCGGGATCGAGCTCTTGGGGTATGTCAGAGTACATAGGAGGTCATCCGCAAACAGGGAGCATTTGAGGTCTTGGAGGCTGATTCTCAGGCCCCTTATGTTTGCGGTGCATCTGATTTTTTGGGCCAAAGGTTCCATGGCCAGCGCAAAGAGTAACGGAGACAGGGGGCACCCCTGCCTTGTTCCTCTCCGTATGTCTATAGTCTCCTTGTTTGGCCCTGGTAGTTTTGGGGCAGATGATAATAAGAGCGTAGCAGATTTATGAAGCGTCCTTTGAAGACAAATTTGGCCAGTGTAAGTAGGGCCACTCTACCGTGTCAAAGGCCTTTTCAATGTCAAGGGCCAAGACACAGAGCAGGATACCATCGCTTTGCGCTAGATGTAGTACATTTAAAGTTCGTCTAAGATTGTCTGCTGCTTGTCTGAATGGGATAAAGCCCGTCTGGTCTTTATGTACTAGTTCCGGTAGGAACTTGGAGATCCTGTCCGCCATTATCTTTGCTAGCATCTTAACATCGCCGTTTAGGAGGGATATTGGGCGGTAGTTTTTGGCCTCCAGGGGGTTCCTGCCCTCCTTAGGGAACACCACCAAGTCAGCCCTATTGAGTTCAGGTGGAATGGCTTCTCCATTCAGAATGGAGTTGAAAAGCCTGCATAGATAGGGGGCTAGAAGCCCAGCATATGTTTTATAGTAGGAGTTTGGGAACCCATCTGGGCCTGGGGCTTTACCTAATTTGAGATTTTCAATAGCTCTGAGTACCTCCTCTATTGATATGTCAGAGTTAAGCATGCTTATGTCCTGTTCCGTGGCCTTGGGTAGATCTAAAGATGTCAGATAGGATTGGGTCGCATCTGGGCCTTGAAGGATAGTTGCAGCATAGATTTTTTGATAGAAAACCGCAAAGGTCTGTTTAATTTCTGTTTGGCTTACTGAGGGATACTCATTTGCGGTGTTAAGCTTTAAAACATTTTGCTGAAGGGGTCTAGGGTTCAGTCTCCTAGCTAGAATGGAGCTAGGTTTGTTCGCCTTCGTATAGTATAGGTGGGTGGTGCGCCTCAGTGCTTTGTCTGTCCGCATTGAGAGAGCATTGTCAAATTCCAGTCTACATCTATCTATTTGATGTCTTGTTTGAGGAGAGGGGTTAGTCTGGTTATGTCTCTCTAGTCTTTGGAGTTCTTTTCTGATCTCTGTTTCCCTCTGCAGGCATTGCTTATTAAAGGCCGAAGCAAGCTTAATATAGGTTCCACGTATATACGCCTTATGGGCAGTCCAGATCCAGCCCATCCCTACGTCTGTAGTGTCATTGATGTCAAAGTATAGTCGTAGGTCTTTCTCTACTTGGCTATTGAATGTGGGGTTGTGTAGTAAAATTTAATTTAGCCTCCAGATAAAAAGGCTTTTCTGGGTCTCGCCAAAGTCTGTTGTCAGGGTCACCGCCGAATGATCCGACCATGGGCATACATTAATTTCGGCTGATCTAGTCATATCAAAAATAGGCACGCTTACTAGTATTGTATCGATTCTGGAATAAGATCCATGTACATGCGAATAGTGAGTATATTCCCGTCTGGTTGGGTGATGCCCTCTCCAGGCGTCCACTAAGCCTATAGCGTTTAATAATCTCCTAATTTGTTGCATTTTATTTATGTACCGACCACAGTCTAGGCCCCTAAATCGATCTAAGAGAGAATCTAATGTCAGATTGAGGTCTCCCCCTATTATCAGTTTTTCATGGGCTTGAGATTCAAGTACTCTCATGATTTTTAAAAGAGTTTTGTGTGGAGATGTCGTCGGGGCATAAATGGATACTAGCATCAGCTCTGAACCTAGAATTGTGCCGGATAGAATAATGTAGTGTCCCTCTTTGTCAATTATTTTAGAGGTGATCTGGAATGGAAAATTGCGGTGTATTAGGATTGATGTCCCCGCTTTTCTGGTGGGTTGCGTAGCTGGGTAATAGTTTGGGTATTCTTTATCCAAGAATGAGGGGATTTTGTGTTGGGCAAAATGTGTTTCCTGCAAGAACAGGACAGAAGGCTTTATATGCTTGTAATAAAGGAAAGCTTTTCTCCTTTTGTACAGTGAATTGAACCCTTTTACATTGTGTGTGGTAAAAGCGTATTCTACACTGGCCATCGGGTAAGTCTGAGTATGTGTTGTTGAGAGCCTGTCAACTCACCCCATGTCCCGGATTGTGCAGGAGGGACCAGAGAGCCAGGGAGCACCAGAAGGAGCCTCCAGGCCCTGTTGCGGGCCAATGTCTTCTTATGCCGGATAGAGCGTGCTGGGGTGGGAGGGGAAGGGAAAAAAGAAAGTTCATAAACAACATTAACCGTAATACATATACACTTACTCCTACGCCAGTCAAAAATTCTGGCATCTGTCGGGGGTAGGACTATGGGAGACAATCGTCCTATAATCCCCTGTTGGAGGGGTATATATAAGGAACCCATTACATAAAAGTAGTTCCTTGTAGCCACTGAGGGGCAACTCATTTAGATCTAACTATAGAGTCTAAAAGTCTGGTAAGAGATGAAGGGAAAGTGTCATGGTCTTATCTATAAAAGCTAGTTGGCCTTCTACACTCAGATTGTCTCTTGGATTATGATAAGGTTTTGGAAGGTTCTTTTTTTGTTTATGTCACCCTACGTTTCTGATTTAAATGGTAACGTGCCTCAAATTTTAGGTTTTCAGTGGGCCTCTATTTCCCCTAGTGCCGTCTTCTTTTGGTTTGGGTGGTTCCCTGCTACTTCATCAATGGGGGCTTCAGTATGGTAGTAAAAAGAGCTCTTGTGAGGCCTGCCTTTATGTTATGTCCTTTGTAGGGGGGGGGTAATAGGTCTCTAATTTTCAAGTGGGTAGCCATTGTTCCCTGCTTACTTCGTCTCTTGTTAAAAAAAAAAAAAAAGGCTTCCCATCGACTCTTGCCTTAGTGTTTAAGTTTGGTGAATGTCAGTGTTGTCTTCCTTTCAAGTCTAGTTATGGGAAGTTTTGTAGCTAGATTCTCAGGCTAAGACATTTGTAAGGAACAGTAACAACTAGCAATGACTTTTGAACTATGCTTTAAATGACAAAAGATAAATCTGATACAAATTAGCCTTAAATTCAACAACAAATCATGAATGATTAAACCCTTTGTAAATTAGTTCGATTGGTATGGTACTTCAGGTAGCTCTAAGGGCGCCTTCAGGTATCTGCCCAGTTCTAGTAGTGGACTTGTGGCTCGTAGGCGTTTCCCCCGAATTTGGGGAAGAGCTCCGATTGCCTTTATTCTGTACTTTAGTCCACTGTTTGGTGGGCGCTGTAGTATTGTTTCGTCTGTGATCCCTCTCTGCGTTGTTCGGTGGATTAGGTGCAAGTCCGATAGTAGTGAGGTGAGAGCAGCATTTCTCCAGCGAGCGGGCTGAGTACATCTTGCCCTTATGTTGAAAAGATACCACAAATGGAAAGCCACATCTATATGGGATTTTATATGTGTTCAGAATCTCTAGGGCTGGCTTCATTTCCCTGCGCCTGGTCAGTGTGATCGGAGAAAGATCTGCAAACAGCAGTATTGTTGCATTGTTTGGGCCCCTGATGTTTTGCTTTTTTCTGGCTGCCGCCAGGATCAGATCCCTGGCTTGTTGTCGCAGGAATCTAATGATCACATCTTTCGGTACGTCTGGGTTTCTGGGTGCCCCTAGAGCTCTGCGGGCCCTCTCTATCTCCCATACTGACTCTGGTATTTCCGGAATAATGCCCTTGATGGTGTCTTTCAGGTAAGGCTTCAGGTCTTGTACTGCCTTCGGAATCCCTCTCAGTCTTAAATTATGGCGGCGCAACCTGTTTTCTAGGTCCTCAAATTTATCTTCGAGGGTTTCCACTATTGAGTAGGTCTGCGAGTGTAGCGCTCTGTCCCTCTCCTGGGCTTCAGCAATCTGGTCTACCATTTCTTCAAGAAGGTGGGTTCTCTGACCCAGGTCATTTATGTCCTTTCTGATAGCATTCACAGTCTTTTCAGTATATGCCTGGAACATTCGTTCTATCAGGGCTATGGATCTCGGTGAGAGGTCCATGTTGCTTTGGGTTGCACCCAGGTCCTCCTGGTCCTCAGGGTTGTCTGAGTGCTCTGAGTTCGCTTCTTGGGCGGTTTCTGGGGATTTAAAATGATCTGTGATCCTTCTGGTTGCAGTGCCTTTTTTGCATTTCCCCATGTTGAAGCCCAAAGATTAAAATTACTATTGCATGGGCAGTCTGTGGCTGATGGTCAGTAGCAGTTGCTGAGGGATCAAAGTGGTGGTGCAGATAAATGAATGGGTTTAATGCAAATCACATTTTAGTCATGGTCTTTGGTTGCTTGTGGTCTATCGTGCATGGCTTTTAGAGAGTTGATCCCTCATTTGTGACGCAGGGGGCGGTCAGGGATTTCTCGCCATTTCAAGGTTTACATATAGTGGTTCTGTTTGCAGTCTCTGTTTTTTTGTGTTGAGTGCCACCTGTGTTTTGTCTTTTGCAGGGTCCGTCCTTTAGGGAGTGATTGAGGGGCTTTTCTGTGCAGGGTAGATTGTAGAGTAGACCCTTCCTCTTTACTGATCTATGTTTCCACTTATACCTTTGTGTAATACCCCTGCTTGACAGTTGGAGTGCTTTGGGGAATAGTGTTGAATCGTTTCTGTCCACTAGGTGTCAGTGAGCCTCCATTCTCTGTCTGCCAGTTGCCTAGAGTCAGTGTTACATATGCCAGTTTCTCACATATGGGGCCCTGATTCGCAGGGCTGCGAGAATAAAGGTAAGAAGGATGCAATCCAGCCTTATCTGTTGGTGTGTAAGTTGAATAGTGAGTTTTTATAATTCCAGTTTTCTCAAAGGTTTAAGTACCCTAAGGTCAGTGTGGGTTTTCCTTGTTTGTACTGTTAAGGGTAGCAGGCTAGTTAGATGAGGGGTGTATTATAAACAGTGTTGTGCTTGTTTTATACTTGTGGAGGAGATGGGGTTAGGGCTGACATGTATCCCTTCTTCTGCGTGCACAGTCCTGTCCTATGCCCCCAAAATGGCCGCCTCAGAGCTCTTTTTTTGCAGGAGTGACACTCCAACAGCAAGGGCCTCTCTGACCCCCCTAATGCAGGTAAAGATATAGCCACCCTCTATCTTCCTGCTTCTTTCCTCCAGCCCCACCAGTACTCACTTTACAGTTGGGTTGCCAGGCATAGGGTCACAGGGTTAATGGGTAAAGCTCCTGAGGTGATCCTGTGCACCCACAGGGGCCTGGGCCTCCACCTCAGACCTTGCCTCGTCCAAATCCAAGATGGCCGCCACCTGATCTTGGGGTCTCGGTAACTACCACTGCCTCCTGTGTTGCTCTGACCAGGCCCTTCTGCAGTGTTGCAGTTTCTGGCAAAGGGTGCCTGTAGCAGGCGCAGGGCCTCTAAAGCTCTCACCTCCCAGTAAGTCCCTGCAGGAAGGCAGTCTTCTAGTGAGCTGGCTGGGTGCAGGTTTCTCTGCAGCTGTGCCTCCAGGGGTATCTTTTGAGGGTCCCACGGGGGAAATGGGTCCCCCCTCTTCTTCCCCCAGTTGTTTTCAGGGTATGCAGTTTAGTTATAATAACTAGGGCAATTTATAAGCCCACTTTTAATGCTTTAAGCAGGAGCTCACACTAAACACGTCTAGCTCCAGCATACGGAAGCTCCACCCCCCCGGCCTTAATTATTTTATTGTAGCTTACAATTAGGGTAGCTATATATATATAGATAGCATGTATTGTATATTACATAGATAGGGGGATGTATTATTAGATAGTATTGTATATTACATAGTGGGATGTATATTACATTATATAGTGGCATTTATATTAGATAGTGGCATTTATATTAGATAGTGGCATGTATAGTAGATAGTGGCATGTGTATTACATAGGGTTGTATTGTATTTTATTTATTTAATTGTATTGTATTTTATTTATTTAATTGTATTGTATTTTATTTTATTTAATTGTGTTGTATTTTAGTTTATTTCATTGTGTTGTATTTTAGTTTATTTAATTCTGTTGTATTGTATTATATGTATGTATTATATGTATTTATTTTTCAGGTTTGCAATTTTTAAAAAAATGTTGTAGTGACGGCAGGTTGTAATGTATTTTTTTAGTTTCTGTAATGTTCCTTTTTTTATTTTTGGTCACTTAGGTTTCTTTTTTTGGTTCTGTAATGTACATTTTTTATTTTTGGTGATTTTAGTTTTTATTATTTTATGTCATGTAGATTTCTGCTTTTGGAGTAATTTAGTTACTTGAGGCACACAGTACACTCACATTGTGTGACAAACAGCATTTCAACACTTTATTTTATTGACCGTCATTTTTTGACGGGCAAGTCACTAGTATACATATATTGTGTCAAAAAAGTGTCAAGTGCAAATACAACCTGAGCCTGGAGGGCCTTGGCAGAAAAAAACCCTGTCTGCACCCGTTCACATACTGATGGGGAGAATTTATGTTGAGGTTTTTTTTTTACCTTGAATTACTTTTATTTCCTTTTTTATTTTGTTTTTTGAGTTATACTGAAATGACATTTTCTGTTGATATTTCTTTGTGGATTTATATTGTTAAAAATGCCATACTTTTTGTACTTAGATATTTTAAATTATTAATTCAACAATATCAAAGAAGAAATGTGAAGAAGAATGGGGTACACTTGATTTTTAGACAATTCATAATTTGGTAATTCACCTACCATGAGATTTTAACGTAGAAGGCTAGCATATATCATATTCACAAATGATATGCATATCATCACCACCATATGTTTGAAAACACTGAAGTACTGAGTTTAAAACAAAGATCTAGTTAGCCTTCCTTCAAAATCCATTTTAAGATTGAAACAATGCAATCTGAAGGTAGGTCTCCTAACCCGTGCATAATCCATCCCATGTTATGCTTTTAAGCTGCGTAATACAGAGAGAATATGACTAAAAAAATCCATATATATATATATATATATATATATATCACACATATTATAATTGTCTAACTGCGATTCGTCGTCACGCTTCCGACGAATCACAGTTTGACAATGATAAACTGCGCATTGCGCAGCAGTAGCCGCACTTGCGCAGAGCGCGGCGCGAGCCGCGCATGCGCGCAGCGCGGCCCGAGCCGTGAGCTGATGGGAGAGTGGGGAAGAGGGGGGGGGAGAGGCACAGAGGACAGAGCGCGTCGCGAGCCGTGCATGCGCGCAGCGCGGCCCGAGCAGATGGGAGAGTGGGGAAGAGGGGGGGGGAGAGGCACAGAGGGAGAGTGGGGAAGAGGGAGAGTGGGGAAGAGGGGGGGGAGAGGCACAGAGGGAGAGTGGGGAAGAGGCACAGAGGAAGGGGGGAGAGACACAGAGGGATAGGTGGGAAAGAGACACAGGGGAGGTAGAACAGGGGGAAGATACACATGGGAGGGAAATGGGGGGGGAAGAGGGGAACAGACACAGGGGGAAGGGGGAAAGAGACACAGGCCAGGGGGGAACAGGCACAGAGGGAGAGGGGGGGAGAGATACAGAGGGTGAGGGAGGAAGAGACACAGTGGGAAAGGGGGGAAGAGGTACAGAGAGAGGGGGGAAAGAGGCACAGAGGGGGGGGGGGAACAGAGGAAGGGGTGAAGAGACACAGTGACGAGACACACAGAGAGAGGCGGGGAAGAGGCACAGAGGGAGAGGGGTGGAAGACACAGAGTGGGGAGAGACACAGAGCGTGAGGGGGAAGAGACAGGGAGGAAGAGGCACAGAAAGAGGAGGGGGAAGAGACACAGGGGAGTGAGAGGAGGGGGAAGAGACACAGGGGAGAGAGTGCAGGGGGGAAGATACACAAGGTAGGGAAATGGAGACCCGAGGAAGGCCGGAACAGACACAGGGGGAGGGGGAAAGAGACACAGGCCAGGGGGGAACAGACACAGGGGAGGGTTGGGGGAGACACAGGGGGGGGAAGAGATGCATGGGAGGGAGAAGGGGGAAAGAGACACAGGGGAGGGGTTTAGAGACACGGGAGGGAGAGGGAGGTAAAAACACAGGGGGGCAGGAGATACAAGGGAGGTAGACGAGGCGGAAGGAAACACAAGGGAGGGCGAGGAGGGGGCGCTCATCACAAGGCCAGTAAAGTAGAGGGGGAGAGGCTTACATTGTGTGGCAAACAGCATTGCCAGGCTTCAGTTTTTATTGCCGTCATTTTTGACGGGCAAGTCGCTAGTATATATATATCATGGTATTAAATTAAAGATTGAAAATGCAATGTCGGCCAATTTGCATGTCCCCGCCCAGTTTCCCAAAGTGCAGTGAAATAACTGTAATTCTGGGCAGGAAATACATTTTAATTTATTTTTAGACATTGAAATGTGAACACAAATGTACTATTTATTTACTGTACTCATATGTGTGTGTACATATCACATATATAGTTGTGAGCATACGAGTTGTTGCTAACGCGTGCGGGCTCGTGCAGCGAGCCTGCAAGAACTGCGTCCCTCGCAAAGCGAGGGACGCAGTTCGCTCCGCAAATGCGGACCCTCGCGAAGCAAGGGGCCGCATTTACGGAAGGTGGAGGCTCCAATGTCCTGTGTTTGTCAGCAAATGCACGCACATGCACGACTTAGAAAAAAAAACAACTGCGTCCCACACGCACGACTTAGGAAAAAAACAACTGCGTCCCTCGCAAAAAAATACGTCCGCGCTACGACCCATTCCGAACACGCAAAAACAGTCCAAAAACGGTGCGCATGAAAACATCAGAAACACAATAAATAAACACATAAAAAGCTTACTACTACTAAACTTACAGCAAGGGGGGGCATCCAGCACCTCGAAAAGTTAATTTACACGTCCATTTAAGTCCAATAAAACGAGTTTAAACTGTCGAAAATCACCGAGAGAAAAAATGGCCGCCGAACAAAACGAAAACGAGGCAACAGACGTAACAATACTACAGTGACTCGCAAAACTGAAACACATACTATGCGGCACGTACCACATTGATATTAACCACCATTTTGAAAACTACTACGCATAAAACAGCGGATGGAACACAAATTGTAAGCTGGAAGGCAAATAGCGCATGCGTATTGCGTTCTAACGGTCTGAGGCACCTGAAAGTTTATAAATACTGCCTACTTTCCAGAAAATTCAAAATTTCTACTCAGGTGATGAACGGAGTGACTGGATAGTTAACTGCTGCTGTTACTTGAGAAGATAATTATTTTCTAATTTCTTACTTTACACTGTGCAAATTACAACTGAGAGGTAAGCTATAATATATTACATTTTATTATCAAGACAGGAAAAAAAAAAAAAACTTTTACTATGAAAATGTGATTCATGTATAGTGACATGTGACACGCACATTTATGTGTATAGCCCCTGAAACAAACTAATCTTAACCCAAACTAATTAAACCAGTATATTTAAATGACATTAATTTACTGCAACTCATAGCAAAAAATAAAATGGCACTAATACATATGGAACCTGAAGCTGAATCTTTGCCCTTTTTTTCACTATTCAAACAGACTCTGCATCAACAGCGTCACTCAAGAAGTTGCACCGTGCACTGTGAACAAGAATCCCTTTTAAAGAACACAAAGAAAGAAGAAGAGGTAAGATAGAAAAATACATTACATGCTGAAAAAGACCATGCTTTGCTAAATCAAAAAGAAGAAATATACAATTAACCATTTCACTTTCTTTTTCAAACAGACACTACAAGAAGACTGGCGGATTAAGATTGGCAGGAGGGGACCCTCTGTCATTCGGACAAGAACAACACTTCAATCAAGGTAAAGTATAACAAGTACAAAAAATAAAGGAACTATATATGTTTATTGGCCGCCAATATAACAATTTCAAGTAAAATTTAAAAAAAATACATATAAATTGAATAAAGAACAAAACACAGTTCAACAAACTTCACAAAGACCTATACAATTTAAGAAGACAGACAGTTTCACAGAACCCCCCCCCCCCCCCAAAAAAAAGAGAAGGCCACAAAACAGCATAGCATCTGAAACATTAACAACATACATAAAAAAACTATTCCTCCTCTTTACTGTAAAATAACCTCCAACCATCACCCACAAGCCAAATGCAGCAACCAAAAAGTGGTGAACACAAAACAGGATAAAAAAAAAGCACAACATGATATAGAAAAGGCAATTAACATTGATTTGTACTGTCCAACATGATTGAATACTCATAAAGAACACTAAAAGGAACAAATAAAGTAGGCAAAATAGGGTGGACACAAAAAAAGGATTGTACCAAAAATCACACAAACAGATAGAAAAGTTAAATAATATTCTTCTTTAGTGTTTAAGAACCTATAAGCCTTACAAAGAAGCCTAAATAAGCATACCAAAAGTGGTGGTCACAAAACAGGATAATGCTAAAAACATTGCGATCATATCCAAAAATAGGAAAAACATTCATTTTCAATGTACAACAACATTTAATTGTCATAAAAAAGACTAATTAAGCAAATAAAGTATGCAACATATGGTAGACACAAAACAGGATTGTACCAAAAATCACAGAAACAGATAGAAAAGTAAATTAATATTCTTCTTTACTATTTAAGAACCTATAAGCCTTACAAAGAAGCCTAAATAAGCATACCAAAAGTGGTGGACACAAAACAGGATAATGCTAAAAACATTGCGATCATATACAAAATAAGAAAAACATTAATAATTACAGTAAAAAAAAAGGATAACTGGAATATACAAATACAATTAAAGTATTTTTAAAAGGTTGCACAAAAAACAGCATAGCAGAAAAATTCACCATAACAGATACAATAGACCAAAAACAAAGAAATATGCTATTCATTACAAATACATTCAATTTAAATAACATTTTAATTTTTCTTTTACAACAGACACTGCGTGAAGAGCTTCGGACGAAGACTTTCAACAGCGGACCAACAAAGATTCTGCTTGAAATCACACTTCAACCAAGTTACAGTATAACAAGTAAAAAAAGAGAAAACTAAGTAAACATGTTTGCTCTGCATCTATGTCAACAGAAAAAAAAAAAAAAACAATAACACAGAATAATTATAACCTTTACCAAAATATTAGTGACACATTTGTCATTTACCTATTATTTGTCTTTTACCGACAACAATGTTTAACATTAAACCCAAACTTAAAACTACACAAAAAAAAAAGAAAACAGCATAGCACACAAAAGTGTCAAAACACACACTACATAACATTTATCATTCTCAATTACCAGTCGTAATGTACAATATTAAGCATAAAACCTCAACACACACATAAAATAGAATACTACAACAAATAGTACTAACACCCAAAAAAAAAAAAAATCAGAGCCCGAACATATAAGCCTTTAAATAAAATATAAAAAAACTATTACGACAATCCCCTGTAGTAAAAATTACAAAGACTAGTTTTTCCCTCTACTATGCCTGTAAGTCAAAAGTACAACAAAAAAAACTACAAAAACAAAAAAAATATACATTTACATTAACACTATACACCTACTAAATGTAGAAGAAGGTATAGTGTCATTTCCTTGAGTGTGCTATTCATGTAAGGCAAAAATGACAACCTACGACAGAAAGTAAGACAAAAAAAATTAAAAACACTTATTTAACAATACAAAGAAAGTACCGCTACAATGAACTACAAGCACATATAAACAAACTATTGATAATAAAAAATGTAAAAAACAAACTTAACATCTCAAACTAAACTAATTATACATTATTTTCTTTTACAGATTAACATGGCTACTAATGAGAGCAAACAAGAAAAGACAAGACGTCAAAGTAGAGAAAGACAAGAGTGATGGGCCAACCAGCAGACACCAGAGAAGAAGGAAATTTGATGAGAAAAAGAACGCAAAAGAATTGCAAGCAAAAGACTATCAGCTGCAAAAATTAAAGATACACCAAAAAAAGCTACTAAGCAAACAAAGGATTTATAACCTGTTCCTCAAACATCAGATGACATTTTACCTGAAAAAATAAAAGAGATACCAAAAAAAGCCACCAAAAAAACAAAGCATTTAGAACCTGTTCCTGAAACATCACATGGCATTTCACCTGATGAATTTGAAAATCAAACTGATATATGCTTTGCAAATTGCCCTTTACTCAAGTCTTTAGCAGTAGAGGTTCATAATTGTGGGGACATGAATACTCAATGTCAGTTTTGTGAGGCTTATCATTTTAAACAGGAGAGACCCAGAGATGGCCAATTTATTAGTTGCTGTCAAAAAGGCAAGTTCAAACTTCCAGAAAGAAAATAATTTCCAATCTATTTACAAAACATTATGACTGAACCTACTTTTCCCAACTAAACATTTTTAAGACAAACATAAGATCCTATAATAGTGCCATATCCTTTGCATCTAGGGGGGGCAACATTAGCTGCTAATGTACCAGGACATGTTCCTTACTGTTTTAAAGTCCATGGCCAAATTTAACATCGTACTTCCCATTTACATCCAGAGGAAGGAAAGCAAAAAATTTGCTCAACTATATGTCCTAGATACAATGGAAGCTGTTGACCAACGTATGCAGCTGGAAGAAAATAAAAAATGCTTACCCGCTGTTTTTATAGAGCTAGATAACATTATGGACAATAACCCCTACAGTAAAGCTTATATAAAATTGGCAGAAGTAGAAAATGAACAACTACTTCATGCACAAAGACATCAATTGCCAATGCCAAAGGTCAATATGGTGCTTAAAAGAGACAGACATACTGATAAACGTTGTTACAACTTGCCAACATCAAATGAGGTTGCAATGGTGTTTCAAAATGATGAAGGAGAACCACCATTTCAAAGAGACATTAGAATATATCGCAGAAATGAGGAGCAACCATTCATTAATATGAGTATCTTAAGTCCAAATTTAGATCCAATGACATATCCCATTTTTTTCCCACACGGAGAAGCAGGTTGGCAATCAAAATTAACACTTCCCAGTTACCCAAATGCTAAAGCCAGAATCCGAAATAATGTTTCTATGCTTGAATTTAAAGTAGCTCAAATTGCCATTCGAAATACATTTAATCCAATTTCATGTGGTGGAAAACTAACACAACAATGGATTATTAATTCCTATTTGCAAGTTGAGGCCAATAATTTAAACTTTATAAAATATCAACAAGATAAACTACGTGCAGAACAATATTCTGGACTAATGGACTATGTTGCTGAGGTGGCTACAAGCAGATACATGACAGCTGGCAAAGCCATAATTTTACCATCTTCCTTTCAAGGATCTCCTCAAAATATGAGAGAAAGATACAATGATGCTATGGCTATTGTCACCAAATTTGGCAAACCCGATTTATTTCTTACATTTACATGTAATCCCCAATGGCCAGAAATTACACAAAAATTACTTCTTGGCCAAAGTCCTTCCGATAGACCAGATTTAGTAGTCAGAGTTTTTAAGATTAAATTAAATGAATTAATATGTGACATCACCATAAGTCACTTATTTGGCAAATGTCTTGCAAATGTCTTGCTTATGTATATACCATTGAATTTCAAAAAAGAGGCCTTCCACATGCACATCTTCTCATAATACTTCAAGAGAAAGATAAATTAGATACTTCGGACAAAGTGGATGCAGTCATAGTTGCTGAACTACCACATCCAGAACTATATGGTAGACTATATGAGATTGTTACTCATCGCATGATTCATGGACCCTGTGGAGACCTTAATCCACAATCACCATGTATGGAAAATAATCAATGTTCAAAAGATTTTCCAAAAGATTATAGAGACAAAACCTATGCCAATTGTGATGGCTATCCACTTTATAAAAGAAGAGAAGGAGATAGTGCCATTATTCGTGGCAAAAAAGTTGACAATAGATATGTAGTACCCTACAATCCACATTTACTGATGAAGTATAACGCACACATTAATGTAGAAGCCTGCACTTCCATCAAATCCATTAAATATGTGTACAAATATATTTACAAAGGCTATGATGCAGCTACTGTAGTCGTCAAAAGTGCAGACAACCCTCAAAGTAGTGAGTTAGTACATGATCAACTTGCATCTCATGTAGATGCTCGCTATGTCAGTGCGCCAGAAGCTATGTGGCGGCTTTTAAAATTTGAAATGCATGATAGATCACATGCAGTATATAGATTAGCAGTACATTTGCCACAAATACATTTAATGTATTTCCATACTGGAAATGAAAGTAATGCATTGGCCCAAAGTGAACTTCGTCACACTACACTAACTGCATGGTTTGAATTAAATTCCACAGATTCAGAAGCAACACAATTCTTATATATTGAAATTCCATATCACTATGTTTTTATGAATGGATTATGGAGACCTAGAAAAAGCAGAGGAAATAAAATAATCCCAAGAATTTACACAGTAAGTCCAAGAGATGTTGAACGTTTTTGCTTACGAATATTACTTTTAAATGTTCATGGAGCACAAAGTTTTGAACCCTTACGAACTGTTAATGACATAGTATATGAATCCTTCCATTTAGCTGCAAGACATAGAAACTTACTAGCTGATGATACAGAATGGGAAAGATGTTTAGAAGAAGCAGCACAATGTCAAATGCCACGGCAAATGAGAGAACAATTTGCATTTATTTGTATCTTCTCAAATGCTCCAAATGCATTAGCTTTGTGGGACACATTTAAAAGTAATATGGCTGAAGACTTTATACAACGATACAATGAACCTATTGCACACTTTAGCGTTAATGGAAATCCAAGAAGTATTTTTAACTCATGGATTAAGTTGTGCAAGTTTTAATTTGCCTGATCCAGGTCTTATAGATGACATAAACTTTGAAGACTATGACATTCAACTACAAGTAGAAAGAACAGAAGAAAGACTTGCAACTTTAAATACGTTACAATTGCAAGCATTTAATGCCATTAAAAATGCAATAGATGATGACATGGTCACAGAGCGTTATTTCTATCTTGATGGACCTGGCGGATCAGGAAAAACGTATCTATATAATTTATTAATGAGTTCTGTACGAGCACAAGGTCAAATAGCACTACCGTTTGCCACTACTGGATTGCTGCATTTTTGTTAGAAGGTGGAAGAACTGTACATAGTGGCTTTAAACTGCCAGTGCCTATTTTAGAAACTTCTGTGTCAGATATTCGCATGACATCATTACAAGCGAAAAAATTGAAAAAAAGTAAATTAATTATAATAGATGAGGCCACAATTATGTCATGCTATGCCCTCCAATGTATTGACCGTTTGCTTTGTGAAGTCATGGATAATACTTTTCCATTTGGTGGAAAGGTAATGTTAGGTGGCGATTTTAGACAAACATTACCTGTCGTTGTACATGGAAATCGAACTGACATTATCGAAACCTGTATAAAGTCAAGCACACTATGGAAACATTTTACCCATCTTCAACTGCAACAAAACATGAGATCAGAAGGCCAAACTGATTTCAATGATTGGCTTATTAAAATTGGAGAAGGCAGAACAGAAAAAATACCACATTTACCTGATGACACTGTGCAGATCCCACCTCATATGATTTGTCACCAGGATATTATATCGGCTATATTTGAAGGTAGCATAAATAACCAGGAATATTCAGAGCTTGCCAACCAAGTCATACTAAGGTGTAAAAATAAGGATGCATTAATCCTCAATAATGAAATCTTTAAAAAAATTAATGCACCACAAAGAAATTATCACAGTGCTGATTCTGTACTTGCTGATGACAATGAAAGTCAGGCTAACTTTCCCACTGAATTCATAAACTCACTAACTCCTTCTGGAATGCCACCACATATTTTGCAGCTAAAGAAAGGTGCAATTGTCATGTTACTGCGAAACAAAAAAGGGCTATGCAATGGGACAAGATTAATTGTTCAACAATTAAAGGACCATTTCATAGATGCTGAAATGTTAACTGGTACCCATAAAGGAGAGAGAGTTTTCATACCAAGAATAGATTTAGCACCAAGTGAAAGTAGTCTCCCTTTTATACTTCAAAAAAGACAATTTCCCATCATTATGGCATTTGCCATGCCCATTAATAAATCACAAGGACAAACCTTCAAATCTGTGGGTATTTTCTTACAAGAACCAGTATTTGCACATAGCTAATTGTACGTTGCGTTATCACGGTGCAAAAATCCACAGGCTATTAATGTTTACATTGAAAAGAATGAAAGTCAAGGTGATTTATTAGAAGATGGACGTATTTTTACTAAAAACATTGTCTACTATGAAGTACTTTAACTTTTCATTAAAGAAATAAAAGCCATGCAAAACAAATTTAAAAGCAAATGCAAAAATTTAAAAAACCACAATATAACCACCACATTTTTAAAACAAATACACATAAATGTCCGTTGCCATCAAAAGGTCATTATTACGCAACAGAAATTACATTTACAAAAACAATATTTTCCTGTTAAACTACATTAAATTGCCAAACACATACAGAACAGTGCTTACACAGCGTGCAACAAGTTTAAGTTCTTGCGTTCTCTTTTTAGAGAACCACTTTTCCAGCGACCAAACTATATGTGCGATTTAAAACAATTACTATAGCAACAAACAAAGGTCAACCATTCAAAAATACAAATCAATAAACAATTCAGTCATAATGTTAAAATGTGAAAATGTTAATTAACTATGTCACTGTTTCTAATGTTATAAGTTAGAATTTTTTTTGTCAAGTTCCTTACTTAGAGAGATAAGAAAGTTCAAGTTTAAAAAAAAAAAACTTTCAAGTTTCTTAATTAGACATATTACAAAGTTCATGTTAAGAGGTCAACCACGTTTTAAATCACAGCAACAAACAAAGGTCAACCATTGAAAAATACAAATCAATAAACAATTCAGTCATAATTAATGGAAGTACTGTTTATGGATGAGTAGCTTCACAAAACACTTGCCTTGCATTATTTTTACAAATTATGTTAAAATGTTAATTAACAATGTTACTGTTTCTAATGTTACAAGTTTGAAAACAATATTTTCAAGTTCTTTACTTAGACAGATAAAAAAGTTCAAGTTTCAAAAAATATGCTTTCAAGTTCCTTACTTAAACATATTACAATGTTCATGTTAAGAGCTCAACCACGTTTTAAGTCACAATGTAAATATTGTCTTTTATGTTAAACATTAATCCAGGGAGTAATCTGATCGCCAGTTAATGGGGTCAGGAAGGAATTATTTTTTTTCCTTCTCTGATACAATTTGCTACGTTTCAAGGAGTGTTTTTACTGTTTGCCTTTCTCTGGATTCAATATATATTTAAGTTAACAATTCTTGAGATAGAACTTGCATGTTAAAAAACCATTACCTCAAGTTTACAATACTGATTAATTTAAAGTCCAACTGTTTTTACATTCAAATGTTAATACTTTTAATACAAAATTATGTTAAAATCTTAATTAACTATGTTACTGTCTATAATGTTACAAGTCTGAAAGAAAATTTTTCAAGTTCCTTACTTACACAGATAAGAAAGTTCAAGTTTAAAAAAATATACTTTCAAGTTTCTTACTTAGAAATATTACAAAAGTCATGTTAACAGGTCAACCACGTTTTAAGTCACAGCAATAAACAAAGGTCAACCATTGAAAAATACAAATCAATAAACAATTCAGTCATAATTAATGGAAGTACTGTTTATGGATGATTAGCCTCACAAAACACTTGCCTTGCATTATTTTTACAAATTATGTTAAAATGCTAATTAACTATTTTACTGTTTATAATGTTACAAGTTTGAAAAAAAATGTTTTCAAGTTCCTTACTTAGACATATTACAAAGTTCATGTTAAGAGCTCAACCACGTTTTAAGTCACAATGTAAACGTTGTCTTTTATGTTAAACATTAATCCAGGGAATAATCTGATCGCCAGTTAATGGGGTCAGGAAGGAATTATTTTTTTTCCCTCTCTGATACAATTGGCTACGTTTCAAGGAGTGTTTTTACTGTTTGCCTTCCTCTGGATTCAATGTATATTTAAGTTAACAATTCTTGAGAAAGAACTTGCATGTTAAAAAAACATTACCTCAAGTTTACAATACTGATTAATTTAAAGTTCAACTGTTCTTACATTCAAATGTTAACACTTTTAATACAAAATGCTTTTAACAGTTACTGTTGATCAAAAGAACATTTTACAAAAATAAACATGTTTAATATCACAATAGTACTTATTTCATCATAACTAAAATCTTACAAGTGTCAAATACGTATATTAATAACTAAACACCTTTCCAAACATACACATCTCATTGCCGTCATTTTTTGACGGGCAAGTCGCTTGTAACATATAATAGTTGTCAAACTGCGAAACTTTGTGACGCTTTGCAAGGTGCGTACGAGTTAGGTCGATGAGCACCAGAGGCGCTCATCGCTTGCAAGGCAAGCCATTAACACACAGGTCTTAGCCAATAAGCGCCAAAGGTCTCTCATCGCTGTGAGCCTCACAAAGCGAGGCGAGCCATTAAAATACGAGACGCTCAACTTAGAAAAAAAAATACGAGACGCAAAAAATTACGAGATTAACAGCCGAATGACGAAAAAACAATAAAAACACAATAAATACACCCCAAAAAATTACAAAAACATCACAGACAGGACGGGGCAACAGCTAGGACGTCTTTGAGTTAGGTGGAACGCGAATTTAACTTGATTTAGACAATTTTCGCCACTCGAAAATCGCCTAAGCGTGGTAAAAAATGGCAGCCGAAATTTTTTTTAAACGAGGCTACACGACCCGGACCGTGCAAAACACTGCAAAACGTGTAGCACTTTACACATCACACTATGACCTACAAAATACACTATTACAAAAGCCGGAAAATTCTCACGAGATGCGTACCACATTAATAACATTATACAATGTCGCTTTACACAGTAATTACCTCGAGCATGCAGCCTATTTAGAATGCACACTTCAAACATTCATTACACTTTATAAGCAGGGCACCAACACTCACAATGTATATTCTATGCAGACGCAAAATACAGATTGTTAGCTCTTCAGCCTATTGCTCGCTGCATATATCAATCATAAATAATTAAAGTATATTAATTAATTTAAGAAATCATTCATTATTACTTAACTACATATACATAGAAAAATATATCTTGCTCAGAAGAACAAAAGTACATGACAGGAGAGGCTCGCAATGAGCGCCAAAGGCCAAAGGTGCTCATTGCGAGGCATGCGATGAGCACCAAAGGCGCTCAGCTCAAGCCTTGCAATGAGTGCCGAAGGTCCTCACAGTACAAAACGGTTTCAATTATGTGTCAAACAGCATTCCCATGGCTTGAAATTTTATTGCCCCGTCATTTTTGACGGGCAAGTCGCTAGTAGTAAATAAATTGTACATTAGTGCTCACATTTAAATGTCTATAATAAGTTAAACGACTTATTTCCTGCCCAGAATTCCAAGAAATACAGTTATTGCGCTGCATTCTGGGTACCTGGGCAGAGACATGCAGATGTGCCCACAAAGGCTTCGCTCTTTAATCCAATACCATTTAAAACATAGCTCCTTTTAGGCATATGCCTGCTGTATTACATAGCAATAAACAAAGCCCACCAGAAAACATATCCCGGACAGCTGTTTTAAGGGGCCTGCCTCTCATCAGCAGCATTACCCCTTCATATATATATGTTGGGGTAATATCTAAAGCAGAATAATAACAATATTATATTTTTAATATTAACACTATGTTACTTACATTCCGGGCTGTTGACAAGATCTCCTGTGGTACTTTTGTGAGGGGCTCACATTGGAAGGGGCCCCTATGCTGGCATGCACTTCTATTATGTGCAGAGATACCCAATATTAGTGCTTACTTCCAGGCTCCTAAAACAGCCTATATGTGTTTTGTTCTCTCTCTCTCTCTCTCTCTCTCTCTCTCTTTCTGAGTTTATATACTTATTTAATAAGGTAACAAATTAAGATATGTTTACAACTATATGTGCGGTTAATATAAAGATTGGTTTTAGGATATAGGGGACATTTGTGTCCTTTTTCATAATAACATAGTCCAATGTAGTAATGTGCTTGGTCTGTGAAATGGCAGATATGGGTTTGAATCATTCTACATACACCCATAATTATTTTAAAGATGTAACTTGTTTTGGTCAAAAGCTAAAATTTGACTTATATCTAAACTGTAAAAGGAGTGATAAGAGACAAATATGGAAGTTATAACACGTTTAAAAACAAAGTTTAAACTAATTTAAAAATATTAGTGGGGGGATCCTTTAGCTGATGGTGCAAAGTGTATATGGTGACTTCAGTATCTCTTTAAATGCTCTCTGATTCTGAACTGGCACCAACCTTTGTGCTTCTACATCCAGTGTATGTCAAAATGTTCCAAGGGTCAAAACAAGATTCTGAAAAGTCTTACTCCTTTTCCTACAGTTTACTGCCTCTGTTTAATCTTCCTAAAATGGGTCATTAGTACATTCATTACAGTAATTAGGAAGACCACTAAACTGAGTGAGCAAGAATTTTAGTGTACTAGGTTGCAGAACTAGTTTCAGATATTGTAGGGGCATGTGCTGCAAATCCTCAAAATGCATAATGTAATTTGCCAACATAGATAACCAACTTTATAGTCATATCTATCGGTCGACCAGATGAAAAATGGTCATGTGTTGCATGAGACACACTTAGGGCCTCATTCAATTCGGGCCTGTTACACAAGAGTAAATACCCTATTTGCTGCTTTTGAGATGCTCATGTAGCTCTACTTTTACTTTGCTATTCAATTGGCCGGGCCCGCAAGTTAGTCCCCCTTCATGAGAGACGGAAACCATGCCGTTGGAAGTAGTATCTATGGGCCTGAACATGAATCCTGTAACGCCCGCTAACGAAACAGCCAATGGAAACCGAGATCATCATCATGACATAAATGTTTCCAGCCTCCAAGCCCATAGGGCTTTGAAGCCCGTAGGACTTGGGAAAATGCAGATGGCAACCCTGCTGCAGGGTCCCCACATGAACCCCATGATGCAGGGGTCTCGGTGGGGACCCCAGCAGGGTCCCAACATCAACCCCTTGCTGCAGGGGTCCCAATCGGGACCCCAGCTGCATTTCAAAATTCAAATTACCCACGCAGGTCCTAATGCGCATACCTGGCCACGGGGGTACTGTAAGTACCCCCGCGGCACCTAACATTAACATCCCCCAATGCTGGGGGTCCCCATCTGAACCCTCGAAGGGCCCCCACATTAACCCCATGATACAGAGGGGATCCCCATTGGGACCGCCCATCGGGACCCCGCTGCATGGGAAACTCAAAAATCATGCCTCTCTGGTCTTGAAAGGACCTTAAATGTCCTTAAAGGACACGTGCTAAATAACAAATTAACCCCACCTAAAGATTAACCCCATCACTCAGGGGCTCTATATAGACACTCATGAGACTATAATTAACCACCTCAGTCCAATAGGAGTCCATATGGACCACTATAGGACACTATTAACCGCCACATTAACACTATAAGTTCCATGAGGGTCGTCCAGGACCCTCATGACACAAAGTCTAAGCACTACACTACACTATTAACCCTGATTATACCCTGATTATATGACATTACCACATTAACCCTAATTGTACCCCATTAACCCTAACTCTACCTGTACACAATAAACCCCTACCGTATTCACCCCTACCTTAATTGTTTAACCACTATCCTACCCTATAAACTCCTATCCTACCTTATTAACCCCTACACTACATTATTAACCCCTGTCCTACCCTATACCATTCTATTTCTCCCTCTAACTACATTACCCCCCTCTAACTAATTAACCCTATTTAGCCCTTACCATACCTAATTAACCATACCACTAACCACTTAACCCTATCTAGACCCAGTTACCCCATATCTAGTCCTATTTAACCCTAACTGGGCCTACTTAACCCTAAATGTGCCTATTTAACCTCAAATGTACCCAGTAAACCCTTATCCTATAAACCCCTCCTACTCTACCCTATTAACCCCTACACTACCTACCCAACTCCTACCCTACCCTATTAACCCCTACACTACCTACCCAACCCCCTAATACAATCCCTAGCACCCCACTAATCACAGAAAACTAAAGAAAAGACTAGCTACAAAAAATTAAAAAAAATGTCCAAAATGCCCATCTAGCGATGCCCCGGTCTTCCTTCAGTCGTCGCAGGCAGGGCCCCTTCAAAAAAAAAACTGACGTTCTAAAAAAATAAATAAACTAACGGAGCTCCTCCCAAATGATGGTTCTCGCGCATGCTCCAGTCAAAATTTACAAAATGCGCCTTTTGATTGGCTGAAATCGCTGTCAATCATATTTCAGCCAATCAGGAGGCGCAAATGTGTGAGCCAATCAAAATGGGATACAACCCTATATCCCATTCTGATTGGCTGATGTAACTGTCAATCATATTTCATCCACCCCACAGGGGAGCGTATGGACATTTTTGGAGGGCCCTGTCTGGGACAAAGCACAGAAGACCAGCATCGCTATAGGAGCATTTTGGTAAGGTAAGTGGTATAATTTATTTTAATAGTGATGTGTTTATTTTATGTTGTACTTTTATTATATTTTGTGAGTAGCTTTTTTTATTTTTCTCTAAGTAGTGGAGTGTTTTATTTTCTGTTAGTAGTGTTTTTTTATTTTATGTAGTGTTGCTTTTTTTTTATTTTTGGTAATGTTCTTTTTTTATTTTCTGTAATCTAGATGTTATTATTTTTTTGTAATTAGTATTTTTCTTAGTTTTCTGTGATTAGTAAGGTGCTAGGGATTTTATTAGGGGGTTAGGTAGGTAGTGTAGGGGTTAATAGGGTAGATGGTAGTAATTAGTTAGAGGCGGTTAATTTATATTTATTGGTTTATTGGGGGGGCTAATAGTGTAGTGTAGGGTAGTGTTCGGACTTAGTGTCATGAGGGTCCTGGAGGACCCTCATGGCACATATAGGGTTAATGTCAGGGTTGATTATTGTCCCATAAGGGTCTATATAGACCCTTATGGGACTGATTGGGTTAATTAGGGTCTAATGGGGGTCTGTACAGACCCCCATGAGTGATGGAGCTAAGTAGAGACTTATGGGGGTCTGTATAGACCCCCATGAGTGATAGGGTTAATTTTAATTGTAGTGAAGGTACTTTAAGAACCTTTAAGGTCCTGTAAGGACCTGCAGGGCACCAAATTACAATTTTAAATGCTGCAGGGGTCCTGATCTGGACCCCCGCACCAAGGGTTAATGTGGGGACCCTCCGGGGGCTCCTGATGGGGACCCCACAGTATAGGGGGTTAATGTTAGTTGCAGCGGGGGTACTTACAGTACCCCCCACGGCATGGGGTTAACAATTTGGGTGCTGCAGGCCCGTTAAGGGCCCAGGACTGGGAGTTTAAAATCTGCTGCAGTGAGATTGGGACCCCCCCCCATTATGGGATTAATGTGGGGACCCTGCAGGAGTCCCGATCGGGACCCCCGCATCATGGGGGTTTAATTTAGGCGTGTGGGGTGGCGGTTTGAACCAGTGGGAAGGATAAGTAAGGGCTTTACTAGCCCTTGCGCAACCTTTTTGGTACCAGTAAGCTCTGGTATGCTTTGGGCCATTTATGGGCTTGACGGAAGGGGAAATCGGAGCAATTAAATAGCGATTTGTGATCATTTGTGGCCGCAACTCTTGCAACCATGAACGATCGAAGGCTTTGAGAGAAGTAAATTGCAATTTTCAGAATCAAAATGGATAGTAGCGCGCAGCAAGTAATCCGATCTGAGCACGGATCTCGAAAAAGTAGCAATTGAATGAGGTCCATACTGTCCTGTATAATACAGTTTTGTTTTGCACACTTCCACCAGTATAGTTAGAAATGGTATTATAGGCTTATTGTTTTGCACCTGGTAAAGCCAAACAACACAGGTGGTGTTTAAAATGTGGTGACCTGAAGAGAATAATAATTTATCTCATAACAGGCATTTTGTATGGTTTCTTTATATAATTAACAAAACTGTAACTTAAGGTGGCTCAAGGTGTAGCAAGATTCTGGGAAAAATAGGGGTGCTACTAAGGATAAAAATATTGAATAATAAAGAAAAAAGAGAAAGAGCAAGTATCCTTTTATTGCACACCCTCTGCCCGAGCAACAATATAGAGAAAAATCAAAATTTTAAACTTAACATTTATTATAAAGTTAAAAATGACTAGTATAAAATCCTAACACTCTTACATAATAAAGTAATTGAAGGAATGGGTGAAAATTGACATATTAATAAATATTCATATTATAGATCCTATATATCAAGTTATCAGACCCTATATGTCCATAAAAAAAAACCTGATGAAATTCTTGGAAATGTGCGTCGGGTTGCACGCTACGCTATTATGCGACACTGACCAATGACGTCAGACGTAAACGCATAGGGAGCGCGCGAATAGCTAGGAGCTTTGGTGCTCAATAATATAGGCTTACCAAATATCTATGCTATACAGTATTCCCTATATTTACAATTAATGATTGAGCTATTCAGCTACATACAAACCTTATTAGGGATACAACATTATGCACCAAGGCTCCTATAATTTAAGAAGTGGAAATGGTGATATTTAAACAACATTTAATATCAAGTCTTAATTTATTTACCTATTCATCCGTTTACAGACCCTAAGGCCCTCATATTTTACACTTTGGCATATTCAGCACTTTGGTACATTATATTATACTGGGGGGAGTTTTCTCTTCCCTGATAAGAATCTGGCACTTTAATACAATTTTACCTTTTGGTACATTGTATGTTCACTGCTAGCACTTAGCACTTTATTCTTGGGATTATATAGGGTCACACAGATTAGTAGATATCTTATCAATATAAGATACTAGCGACTTGACCGTCAAAAAATGACGGCAATAAGATTGTAAGGCAGTTAATGTTGTTTGCATGCAAAATTCATTTTGGTGGTGTCTTAAGATCCTTTGGCGCTCATTGCGAGCCTCGCGCTGAGCGCCATTGGCACTCATCGCGTGGCTCGCAATGAGCGCCTTCGGCACTCATTGCGAGGCTCTTGGTTGTTTGTGTGCTTTTTTTTGGTATGGCAATGAATAATTAATAAACTAAGAAATTAATATACTTTACCTATTGTGAAGTAATATATGCAGGAAGCATTGTGTTGAAGAGCTAGCAATCTGTTTTCATGTTGCTGCATCATCAGTGCTGTGGAGCGGCTGTGTAAGCGTCATGAATGTGTGCAGTGTAATAGTGTGTGTGCGAGAGGCAAATCCGGGGTAGCTGTGTACTTCCGTATTGTATAAGTTAGTGTTCTAAAATGGCGCCTAATGTGAGGTATGCAGCTGTGGCTGATTTAGCGTCCTTGTTTTCGGATGTTGTCTGACTTTTTCGGAAAATCCGTAGGTGTTTGGTGGTGTTTTGCGTTATTAGGGTCCTTTAGCCTCGTTTTCGTTTTGTTCGGCGGCCATTTTTTCTCTCGCTTAGGTGATTTTCGGGTGTCTAAACTCTGAAATTTTGACTTAAATCGAGGTGTAACTTTACTTGCAGAGGTCCTGGGTGCCCCCCCTTCCTGTGGTTAAGCTTTTTATGTGTTTGTTGTGTGTATTTATTGTGTTTCTAATGTTTTTGTACGTCTTTTTTGGAAAATCTGTAGGTGTTTGGTGGTGTTTTGCGTCTTTAGAGTGCTGTAGCCTCGTTTTCATTTTTATCGGCGGACATTTTTTCTCTCGCTTAGGGGATTTTTGGGTGTCTAAACTCTTTTATTTGGAGTTAAATTGAGGTGTAACTTCAGTTTTCGAGGTCCTGTGTGTCTATTTATTGTGTTTTTCATGTTTTCATGTGCGCAGGTTTTAGGTTTTAGGGTTTTAGGCCGTTTTATGCGAGGTCGTAATGGGTCGTAACGCGTCTCGTATTTTGGTTTTGTAAGTCCGTAAATTTTACGAGGTCCGTCTTTGCTGGCAAGGAGCGCCTTTGGCGCTCCATGCCAGCAAGTACGGCCCTCGCCTCACATTATATAAGTGATTATTTCATCACTTATATTTTTTTATTGATATATAGGGTCTGATAACTTGATATATAGGATCTATAATATGAATATTTATTAATATGTCAATTTTCACCCATTCCTTCAATTACTTTATTATGTCAGAGTGTTAGGATTTTATACCAGTCATTTTTAACTTTATAATAAATGTTAAGTTTTAAATTTTGAGTTTACTCTATATTGTTGCTCGGGCAGAGGGTGTGCACTAATATTTAAAAGGATACTTGCTCTTTCTCTTTTTTCTTTATTATTCTTTATATAATTACTAAAAACTTAAGATCTGATACCTTCCAAGTCCTACAAATATTCCAGGTGAAAGGTGAGCAATATTCAGTTTTAGTTGGAAGCCTTCACTCTTCATTCAAGTGAATTTGAACTGTTGTTCCAATTCCTTTTGTTTGCTGAGTCAGTTTAGAGGTAAGGTTGATTGGATGTGAATAGTTTAAGTAAGGGCATGTTACCATGCTTAAAATGTATTTCCTGAATCAACACTATTTGTTCTCTTTTCTCTTTAAGTGCCACATATTTCAATTTAATGGGAAGTGCGAAAGTTTAGCATTTTGCAATATTTTAGTTACAGAAATTGTGTGGTATTTCTGAAAACTATTTATTGGAACGTCAATAAGGGTATGCATGCAAGAGTGTGGTATTTACGTCACAACTTCCAGATCTAATATTCTTGATAAAGAGGTCTGGAAGTAATAAAATATAATTTTGTATCCCAGGACGTTAGGACTAGAATTAATGAAAGGATTCATCATAGGTAGGTAATCTGTGAAAGCTGATAAACTACGATTTGCAAGGGGCTAGTGATTATTACATTTGTAAATAGATATAACCCCAATAAGCTGCATTATAGCTTTTCAGAACTAGTACATGTGACGAGACCAATCTCGCCACTGTACATTGGAGGAGCCTGGTTGCCCGCCTGGTGCCTTTTGACTATGGACCGGCATTTAAATACTTTATTTTCCTATGCAGAAAGACTTTGGTTCCATGGCCATTGAACTGTATGTATGTGGTCTGAGCGCCATTCAGTAATAATGTGTGCTCAGACCTAAGCTATCTGCAGATATGTTCTGGGTTATAATATGTTGTGGTTATATCTGTAAAAATATTGTATTGTGTGGTATGCAGTCAAATATCTTTGGTCTCATACACTTGGTCAGGAGTTGCCCATCTGCCTCTTAATACTATCTGATAAAACACACAAGAGATAGCAGAACAAAAGGATTTTAGCAGACAAGATGGCACCATGAACAATGGGGGTAAGGACTCTTGAATAATGAGATGGCCTGGGGTTTCCCCATACTCCCAGCAGGGGAGTAAGTGAGCCTAGGGATGTTACTCTCTCCACCGCCAGAGGTAGAATGAGCAGTTAGCCACGCCTAGTGGGTGGCTCCTGGGGGAGGGGACTCCTGGCTCCCACGCCTTAACCCTGTCTGATTGGCCAGAGGTAATTAGTGGTTGACCAAAGGTAGTCACTGCCCCTACTGTGTATGTGAAGTGTTTAAAAATGTGTGTTGTTTCAATAAAGGGAGTTCACTGCTTGACCCTCAAACACAGAGCTTATGTCTCGTTCTTGGAGGGATTCATGGTATGCTGTTACAGACTGACTGCCAGGAGTGTTAGCATCATGGGGTGCTTTTCCTGTTCAGCTGCTAGCAGCTATTCGTGAGGTTCCAGTTCCAGGCTTGGAGCATTTTCCCCTTGGATCCAGTTTGGGGGAATGGGTGTCCTGCAGTAGCTGTCCCTATATCACTGGACGGGCAGATCAACTAAAACGGCCTTGGCAACCCCTTATATGTGTGGGGGTACTGTTACAGTACATATTAGCCATTAATGTCTAAGGATGCATAAAATACTGAACTGCAGTAAACTTCATTGAGCTGCTAGAAGTTGCTGCTGAGATAAGATAAACTGTCTGCTTATCCCATTATTGTCACCTTTAGCTTTAAATCTATATTCTATCATTAGCTTTGTTTGTTTTTGTGTGTTAAAACGAAGCAAAATAAAGAATGTTTACCTACCAGGGATGTAATTTCATGGAACAATATTTTAACAATACTGATGTCGTTATCTTGCTCTCATTTTTAAATGCCATAGAGACTTATCCAAAGCAACTTGGAGATGTGATTGATGCAAAAGGTGGCTCAACAAAGTATTGACTTGCTGACATTTACACCTCAGCTCCAGAACCGTGCAAACCTACATTGGATGCTGCAGGAACATAGAAACAGATTGTCAGCTCTTATGCACAATGATTCCAGCATACAGTATATTACTTAGGAATAGGTAAAGTATATTAATATATTCATTATTTCAGAGCCATACAACAATACATATACACAAAAAAAGCCTCTATAATAAAAAATAAATAAAAAAAACAGCCGCGCAATGAGCGCCAAAGGCGCTCATTCCTCACGGTAAAAAATGTATAAAACAACATTCCCTGCCTTACTATTTCATGCCCGCCATTTTGTGACGGGCAATTCGCTAGTATTTAAATGTTTTTTAAAAGGCTACAAAAATCCATGGGGCTAAAAGTCCCATAATTCCTTTCAAATGCTGAAAATTACATATTACGCAAGATTTGATTTGGCAGCAATGGAAGCTAACTGGGCTAAAAATACCTTAAGCTGAGTTTCAAATCTATCTCAAGGTTGCCACTCACTGTGAATAAAGAAGAAGGACAATGAAACAGTTACACTTACCTCATAAAAGGCTTCCTTCCTGCTGCCTGCGTCGGCTTCTGTATAAGCAGGATGCAAAACGCGTGTAGGGACATCAGAAGCCTTTTCCATCGCACAGTAGCGACGTCACTGCTGTCTTATCGAAAAGAAAATAGACACTTGTCAGGGTGCTCTATACAGACAAACTTATTGAGCATTAGATTAGGTTCTATATTAGGACTGCTATTCCCATAGAACTGCTGGAGGTCGACCAGGCCTTCTCAGAACAGGTATTATGTTAGTGGTGGTTTAGATATAGGATTATAAGGCTGTGTATGTTGGAGTCTGTAGGATTTACCTAACTTCTAGGACCCACTGAATAATTATAAGAAGCATATATGTGAGACACCTCTAACAATTAAATAAATCTGTAACTGCTGACCTTCCTATACACATGGATGTGTTTATGCATGCAAATATATAGGATTAATATATCTTTCTGATGAACTACAACTGAGTATGAACAATGAAATATTGATTGCTTGAACTAATAAATGCAATAAAATATAATAAAACAACACTTGTGAATATATATATATTGTGAATATCTGATAACCAATGGGTTGGGGTATGTATATAACTGTAAGAAAGTTTAAAGAGCTAGTTTGATTCTCATATGTGATAAATATTATAGAATATTTTGGAATCACTGGGATTAAAATTGTTAAGACTAGAGGATCTATTTGAGCTATTTATGGCTGTTGGGTAGATGTGTAATCAATTGTATATTATTGGCAGCTTTCGACTATTAAGTTGGACTTATATACACAAGGAAAGTGATACACTTAACTCCCGGTCATCCGGCACCTAGCCATCTGGCACTCTCAAGCAACCAGCACCGGCATCAATTTTAAATTTACTCCCGCTAAACCGGCATAACCAGCACTATCCGGAGTTCGAGACAAACAATTTTTTTCCTGGCCTAAATGGCCCAATTTAGGTGCTAATGCCTTTTTAAAAGGCATTTTGAGGGGCTTTGGTGTGTTTAAGGGTCGTTTAGACCCTTAAATTCGGGCCCTCCCGATTAACTGGAAGCTAGGTTCAGGATAACGGGGAGTTTACTGTATATATATATATATATATATATTACTAAATAGAGCAGTAATATATACGTTATAATTGGTCTCTTACTAATATCTTTTCCCTTTTTGGGAGCTCCATGACAGGAGCTTAACTATTAGTTGCCATCGGTGTCTATAGAGATCCCCATGGTTATAGTTAGATGGTGGGCGGTTAGCTCATTGGAGGATGGAATCCTCAGGATTTTATTATTAAGAGTAAATTTCGGGGGGAATGCCAGGCATCAATAGACTCCTATGTGGTAGGGGTATTGGGAGGACTTAGGAGATCCCCAGGGTTAGTTCATGTAGTGTGTGTTTTGGGGGTATTTTTATCCCCTTAATTGTGCCAGATATGAGAAATCAAGCCTCATATCTGACTGAATTTAGGTGTTATGCTTCCCAGAAGCATTTTTTATGCTTCTTGGGATGGGTCTCAGTAAATGTAGGATTTTTGTACATCTGAGGACTTAAACGCACTCAGAGCGTAACATGTTTCCCTCTGATATTAGAATGGAATGGCTTTGGGGGTATTTGAATGGGGCAGCTACATGTGGATTGTGTGTTTTGCACTTTTTAAGCTGTTTTGTGTGCACTTCTCATAGAGCTGTTTTTTTCTCTGGATTGGAATAGTTAGGTAGTGATATATAGGTGAACTTGTCTCCTATATCAGCAACTTTAAAGAGTCGATTGGCAGAGCAAGTTCTTTTCAATCATAAAATCAACGTGCAGCTTTAATTTTTTGTTGTTGTTTTGCTATAAAATGTGTTTTTGTTTGTTTATTTACTTTTTATTATCAGCCCTCAGCTCCCATATCCTGTTCTTAATAAAGATGTATGTTATACAGCCTATTGATGCATTGTTCTGCCCTATAACTCAATAGGGAAACAATCTGCTAATCAAATACTTCCCCCGATGCACATGAGCCCCCCACACTGCTCTCCCCTGTGCCTCCCCTGTGACTCTCTGTGTGCCCACCTGTGCCTTCCCTGTGACCTCCTGTGCCTCCTCTGTGGCTCCTCCGTGGCTCCACTGTGTCCCCCATGTTCCCCCTTGTGTACCCCTGAGATCACCCCTTTGCCCCTATAGCCTAACCACAGTCCTCCCTGGTGAGTATTCTCGGTGGTGTAGGGAATCCCGAATTACATCACGCTGTCGAAGCAAAGGAGTGATCTCAGGGGTGCACAGGTGGTGCACACGGAGGAACACGGGAGGAACAGGAAGTCACAGGAAAGGCACAGGGGGTCACGGGGAGGTCACAGGGCATCACCAAGGAGGCACAAAGGAGGCACAGGGGATCACAGGGTAGGCGTAGGGGGTCACAGAGGAAGCACAGGGGAGGCACAGGAGGTCCTATTGGAGGCAGCGGGTGTCACAGGGGGTCACTGGGGATCCACGGGGGAGGTACAGAAGGTCCTATTGGAGGCAGAAGGTGTCACAGGGGAGGCACAAGGAGTCACAGGGGAGACACAATGGGTCACATGGGTGGCACAAGGGTTCACAACAGGAAAGGGGTTCACAATGGAAGCACATGGTGTCACATGGGAGGCACAGGAGTCACGGGGGAGGCACAGAGGGTCATGGGGGAGACAAAGGGGTCACGGAGGAGGCACAGGGGGTCATATGGATGGAACAGGGAATCTAGGGGAGGCACAGGGGCATATGGGTATGTGCTATTAATTTTTTTTTTATTAATGTGTTATATGTTGTTATAGATATATATACTAGTGACTTGCCCGTCAAAATTGACGTCAATAAAAAGTGAAGCCTGGCAATTCTGTTTGCCACTCAATGGGAGCCTCTCCCCATCTACTTTACTGGCCTTGTGATGAGCATCTTTGGCGCTCATCACGGGCCTCGCAATGAGCGCCTTCAGCGCTCATTTTGAGCCTTCCCCCCCTCTACCTCACCCACGGGCTCCTTTGCTGGCCTTGCGCTGAGAGCCCTCGGAGCTCATATCGGGCTTCACATTGCGAGTCTCTCCCCTATCTACTTCCTCCCTTGTGTCTCCTTTCCCCCCTCCTCTCCCTCCCTTGTGTCTCCTCCCCCTGTGTTTTTACCCCCCTCTCCCTCCTGTGTCTCTAGCACCCTCTCCTGTGTCTCTTTCCCTCCTGTGTGTCTTTCCCCCCTCTCCCTCCCATGCACCTCTTTCCCCCTCCCCTGTGTCTCTTTCCCCCTCCCCTGTGTCTCTTTCCCTCCTCTCCCTTCCCTGTGTCTCTTCCCTGTCCCTTTGTCTTTCTCCCCCTGTCTCCCCCTCCCCCTGTGTCTGTTCCCCCCTCCCTCATGTCTCTTCCCCCATTTCCCTCCCCTGTGTCTTTCCCCCCTCCCCTGTGTATCTTCCCCCCTCCTCTCCCTCCGGTGTCTCTTCCCCATCCTCACACCTCCCTGTCTTTTCCCTCTCCACTCACCCTGCTGTGTCTCTTGCGCCCTCCTCTCCCTCCCCTGTTTCTCTTTCCCTCCTGTGTCTCTTCCCCGCCGCTCTCTCCCCTGTGCCTGTTCCCCCTCCCCTATGACTCTTTCCCCCTCCCCTGTGTCTCTTTCCACCTCCCCTGTGTCTCTTCCCCTCCCTCTCACGCCCATGCATCTCTTTCCCATGCATCTCTTTCCCCCTCCCCAGTGTCTCTTTACCCCTCTCCCTCCTCTGTGTCTCTTCCCCCTCCCCGGTGTCTTTTTCCCCCTTGCCCCCCCTGTGTCTTTTACCCCACCTCCCTCATGTCTTCTCCCCCATGTTTCTCCCCTGTGTCTTCCCCCTCCCCTGTGTCTCTTCCCCCCTCCTCTCTGACCCCTGTTTCTCTTCCCCCTCCTCTGACTCCCCTGTGTCTCTTCCTCCTTCTCTCATTCCTCTGTGTCTCTCCCCCTTTCCCCTCCTCCCTGTGTGTCTTTCCCCTCCTCCCCTGTGTGTCTCTCCCCTCCTCTCCTGTGTGTCTCTCCCCTCCTCTCCTGTGTGTCTCTTTCTCCCTCCCTCCTGACAGCTGCACAATGCGCATGTGCGGATAACATTGTGCAATGCGCATGCGCGGATAGGTGGAAGTGCTATGTTGTATTTGTGTACTGTATTTATATATATATATATATATATATATATATATATATATATAGTGAGTGAGGTAGCTGTGAATGTCCAGTAATCTAGATGAATAATTAGTTTATTGCAGTATATAGTGATACATTTTTTATTGGACAAACATATTCATAGGTGTCATGATGAGCGTGACAGGAAATGGAGGGGGGGTGACAGGAAATGGAGTCATGCTAGCTCACAGCTAGCTTCATGGTGGTAGGGAGACTGCAGCACTGCTGAGATGAGGAGCTGAGCCAACAAGCAGAGAAGGGGAGACTGCACAAGTGCTACCAGAACGACGCCACTCTCTCCATAATTGAGGGTAGGACCCCCGGCAACGCTGCCAGTGATGATGGGGGAGCGGTAGCCATACAGAGTGAAACATAGTGTGTGATGCGCAGGGCCCTGGCCCTCATAGAGAGCCGAAGCTCCGAAAAAACGCTCCATTTTTAAACACACCGGAGACTGGTTCCAGAACCACGCAGACGACCTGAGCTATCCCTGGTGACTGTTACAAGCCCCAAGATAGCCTAAGATCTGGGGAGAAGTCCGTGGGCTCCTACTGACGCTGATGACAGGCAGCTGGAGACAGCCTGGGAGGGCAGGAAAAGCTGGAGGTGCTTTTGTGGATAATGCCTGACCTAGGAGGTGCTTCACTTACACTGGTTCAGTGATAAAATATACATGGATGGAGTTGATGTTCCTGTACATATTGCCCTAGTGGAACTCGGAATATAGTTGGGAACGGTCAGTCTGGATGCTGGAGGGTAAGGTGAAGAAATTGGAACACAGGAAACAATCTGGACATTTAAGAGGTATGTTATACTTATATAAAGAAATTTCCAGACTCCCTGAGACACCTTGGGGCCTGCATCAGTGAGGTAATAATAACTCTCATGTCTTCATTTTATTGGTGAATTGTCAACTCCATATCTAGAGCGATATACATAATGATATGGGCCAAAGGCCATACAGACTAGATAAAGGAGGGAGAAAAGAAAAAAAGAAAGGCTAAAAGGTGTACGGACAAATAAGCAGAAGTTTTTCCAAATCTTAAAGTCCTTAAACCTCCAGCAATATCTTAAAATATGGATGTTTACAAACAACAATAGTTTTATCGGCTCCACAGCGCCCCCTCCCGCTCCTAGTTATGTAGGCTAACAGCTATGCCCATGGAAAGCAGTTTCAAGGGGAACATTAGCCAATAGTCAGTTTCATAGTAGAGTATAACTGCTAATGGGAAAGGCAGGGCGCTGCAGCTGAGTTCTGGAAATTGCGCCTTGACACTAGAGGACACGCCAGGTAAACTGAAGTCTCCCCAGTGAATTCTCAGTTAATGTGTTTACTCAAATTTCTGGTGGAAATTTATCCTGATATACGCAGGCCTACATTTAAAGGCAAACTCGCAAAGATGCCGTCTAAAATGAAAGCAAGAGACAAAAGAGCTGAAATTTTAAAAACACAGAATATTTTTTCTCCCAGGAGCAAAGGTTCTAATACCTCTAATACTGAGAAAGAAACTCACCTTAATGAGGGGGCTAATCGCTCGCCAGAAAAAGCCTCCCAAACTGTGAGCACGGGGAGCTCCTTTTCTGATGAAGAAGATATCCTGACATGCTCAAAAATGAGAGAACTATTTCAAAACTTTCAAACTAGCCTTGTGGCAGACCTGACCAAAAAAATCACCGAAAATACACAACTCATTAAAGAAGTTAAGGAAAGAGTGGACTCGATCGAAAAAGTCTGTGACAAATTAATCTCAGATAATAACAGCTTACTAATATACACTACGACTCTAGAAAACAAATTAGAGGACCTGCAGCTAAAAATTACTTCAATTGAAGACCGCAGTAGGATAAATAATCTGCGTTTGAGAGGCATATCGGAGACGATACCAGAGAACAATTTGAAAACTTATGTGGAGGACTTATTGGGGAAATTGGTCCCAAATACTTCAAAATCAGAAAATACTATTGACAGTATCCATAGGCTGCCTCTAGCCAGACACATAAGTCCTTACCCAGAGACGTTATCCTGAGACTGTACTCTAGATCATACAAATAAACAATTGTAAGGGCCTCATATGAAAAGAAAGGTCTACCCTCCCCATATGAACATATCAAAATATTTACAGATTTATCAGCTCAGACACTAGCTAGGAGGAGAGAATTCTCAGAAATAACCCAGATATTAAGACAGAGAGAAATTGAGTATAAATGGATCTCTCCAATGGGTATTTCCGTATATAAGGATTTAAATTGGTATAGGATTAAAACAGTCCAGGAAGGTATAAAATTGCTGAAAGAATGGCAGATTGATATAGGTAAGGAGGTTAAAGGGGCTGAAAAAATGATACTGTCTGCCAGTAACTTGACCTGGCATACAAGGATAAGCTAAAAAATGTAAATGTACCCATATACAGAAGGGGACAATGTTTCTCGACTTACGAGGAATATATTGTTAGTTCATTAGATAGATTAGAAGAAGATTTTCATAGGGTATACAGTTGAAAAAGGATCTCCTCCCATATGTAATTTCTCTGTTTCCTGCCTCCTATGCCTTTCCTCTCTTCTCCACAGATCCGTCCCTGTTCTCTCTCATTACTTCCCTTCACTATATACTTGAGAATTCCCTTATAGGATTATATGATATAAGTATTTTTTTTTTTTTTTCCTTAGCCACCTTTTTTTTTCCTTAGCCACCTTGGTTCCCCAATTTAAAGGGGAATACCTCATAATAATTTTTATAGCACATATCTGAATTTAGTATATAATATGTAGTTTCACATTTAGAGGTTAATGCTCATCCATTAGAAGCAGGATGTCTTACACTCTCACTACCCTCTGGAAGGGGATACTTTCTTAATACAATATCACGGCACCTAAAGAGGATAGGGAGGAGGTGAGATGGGGGAGGGGGGGTGGGCAACGTAGAGGTAAAGCTGGGAAAGAAAGTTAAGTACTCCGCCCCCCTTATGGGAGGAGTGTTAAGGGTTAATATATTCTTCTAGAAGTTTATAACCATCTACATTGGTTTTGCAAGGGCATATATGCTTGCTTAACAAGCAATCTCTTCAATGGTATCTTCTCTCCTCTGTTTTTTTTGTATTTTTTTTTTTTTCCTTTCTCTTCTCCTTTCTCTTTTCTTGTTCTTTCCTTTGCTTATCTGCAGATCTCCCTACCAAAGGTGGATAGCCACCCCTGACATTTCCCTATATCAGGCTATCGCCCTGTTAACCAGAGTCCAGGATGTTGGTTGACTTAGGTTCAATATGTATGAATGTTTATGTTGAAAGAATGATGATTGTATTTTGGAATTATCTGAGGCAATGTAAAGTGGGAATTTTATTACTTATGACATGGGAGGAATCTAAAAACCTTGCCAATGGGTAAAGGATTAAAAATCATCTCGCATAATGTAAATGGTCTGAACTCAGTAACAAAGAGGAAAATAGCCTTTTTGAATTATAATAAGATTCAGGCGGATATTCTCTGCCTTCAAGAAACCCACCTAAAGAGGGAGTCAGTGCAATATATGTCCAATAAATCTTACCCAACTAGAATTGACTCCACATATAACAACAAATCAAAAGGAGTCTCGATCTTCTTTAACAAAAGGTTAGTGGTGGCTGAAGAATTTAAAAAAAATAGATCCCTTGGGGAGATATATAATATGGGTTGGCCTTATAAACAATAGATTGATAACCTTGGTTAATGTCTATTTGCCAAATAAACACCAAAATAGATATCTTAAAAATTTACTAAGAGATATTTTTAAATTTAAAAAGGGATTGATTATGTTATGCGGGGACTTTAACCTGGTAACTAATGTGCTAATGGATAAACAGAGGTCCTACAAAGTCAAGTCGGAAACCCATATCAGTAAAGCCGCCTCTGAGTTCTCTAGCTTGATTAAGAGCTATGAACTACTAGACTCCTGGAGGGTGTTCCATCCAGACCAAAAAGAATTCACCTTTTTCTCTAATCGCTATCAATCCTATTCTCGTATAGACTATATTTTTGCAGATGCAAGCACAGTGCGAATGATAGATCATTCTGAAATAATTTTGGCACCTTGGTCAGACCATTCTATTAACAGTATTATCTTGGAAGAGACAAATAAGGTGTTGCCTAAGAACAGTTGGAAAATCAACCCATTGCTACTTAAAAAAAACGAATAAATAAATAAGGACTCGGTAAAGTCAGCAAAGACATTATGGTGCGCCTTCAAGTCATTTATCCGAGGGATACTAATCGCTAGAGCAGCCGAAAATAAGAGAAATCAGGGTAAGTCACTAAATCTCCTTTATATAGAATTAGAAAAGCTACATCAGGATAATATGAAGAACTCAAGTAAAGAACTAAGAGGAAAAATTAAGGAGATACATAATCAAATCAAAAAAATTCTCCAGTTACAAGCTGATAATCTCCTTTGGAGATATCAGCAATCCCACTTTCTATACAGTAACAAATCCTGTAAATATCTTGCTAACAGACTAAAGAAGCAATGTAGTCAGAACAGGATCTTAAAAATCCGAGATAAAGAGGGTAAAATTCATCTACACCCCGATAAAATTAGTGTAATATTCCAGGACTATTATACCGAATTGCACAATCTAGGAAATGATAAGCGGCTTAAACTTCCTGGTAAAGAAGAAATTGAATCCTTCCTATGTAAGATCAAGTTTCCTAGGGTTTCAGAAAAGGATAGTGAATATTTAGACAGTGAGATAACCATCGAGGAAATCACTGAAACAATTAATAGCGGCAAATCCAACAAATCCCCGGGGGTAGATGGATATGACTCTCTGTTTTACAAATCTTTTGTGTCTGAACTAAAGAGTCATTTATGCAACCTATTTAATGAAATAAAACAAACAGGGCATATCCCCCCTGAGATGTCAGAGACTAAAATAATCAACATTTTGAAAGAAGGTAAAAATCCGGAGCAGTGCGGGAGTTACCGACCAATATCTCTGATCAATTTAGATATAAAAATCTACGCCAAAATATTGGCTAATAGACTGAAAACTATAATCAATCAGTTGATTTATAGAGACCAAACAGGCTTTATTCCTGGTCGCCAAGCATCTGATAATTCTAGACGAATGATTGATATTTTAAACTATGTGGTAGAACAGGATATACCCTTATTGGCCCTGTCTTTGCATGCCGAAAAGGCATTCGACAGGGTCAACTGGGAATTTCTTCAGGCGGTCCTGAGGAAATTCGGATTTAACGATTTTGCTTCAAGATCCGTTAAAGCCCTGTATGCCAATCCTATGGCATATATTGCAAACCCTGACTTTGAGTCAGAAAAGTTTAAAATTGGAAATGGCACTCGGCAGGGATGTCCCCTATACCCTCTATTGTTCATCCTCTTTATAGAACCTTTAGCTATCTATATTCGAGAGTGTAAAGCTATAGAGGGTGTAATTATTAATAAGGAGGAATTTACATTTATGGGTTTCGCAGATGATATTGTCATTACCATGACCAACCCGGAGGAGGCATGCCCAAAATTACAAGAAATTCTTAAAGAATTCGGAAGACTATCATATTTTAAGATAAATAATTTAAAATCTAATACCTTAATGAGAGGTTTTAAACCGGAAGTTACGAAATAAATTGGAAAAATGATCCTCGTATAATTGGAAATCCGAATATATCGTCCATTTGGGCATAAAAATGTCATTTGGAGTTAAGGATATCCTTAAATCTAACTTGGAGGATGTGATGAAACAAATTAGACCTATTCTATGTAACTGGAGATCTCTTAACCTGCCCTGGTCGGCGAGAATCGCTGCAACCAACATGAGTATTGTCCCAAAAATTACCTATTGCTTAAGATCTATACCTGATAGAATATCAAATAATTATCTGAAAACCATTCAGGATATTTTGGATAAATACATATATGGTGGGAAAAAAAGTAGAATCATGAAAAGCGTGGTCAGTAAGAAATATGAAAAAGGAGGCTTAAATGCCCCTGGTATAAAAGACATATATCATAAAATTATCATTGCGCAACTTATAAATTGGAACACCCTCCAGGAGAAACCCAGATGGCTTGCCCTTGAAGAGGCTATTCTTTGTGAATCTTCTATAAAGAACCTATTATGGCTACCATACTACAATAAGAATTCACTGGGTAAACTACCAAAAAATATACAATTTCTAGTAAAATTTTGGTATAAGAATAAAGAGAGAATGCAAATAACACATTATCCATCTTTAGCCACCCCTATTGAATTGGTATACTCCAGAGACCCCTCCGTAAACCGTTATCTTTTGTATAGAGGAGGCATTTCCTTGGTATCAGAATTATATTACAATAACAATCTTCTGACATATTAATGAAAAAATATAACCTGGAAAAACTCTCATGGCTAAATTACGAAAGCTTAAAACAAGCTTTAATGTCTTGGGGATTTAAAACCCTAGAAATAAATTCACCTACTAAAATAGAAGAACTAATTATAAAGAGAAGGAATCATCATATTATTTCAAACTGCAATAAGATTATAAGCGAGATTACTCCGTTTATTAAAAGTAAGGGAATCATAGGCTGGGAACTAGATCTTAATATGGCTCTTGATGAAGACAATTGGAGGGATATTATAATGTTGATTAAGAAATCCGCCATAAATCCAGCTTATCTGGAACTCTTTTTTAAAATCTTACACAGATGGCATTTAACCCCGGTTAGAATGTCAAAATTCAATACAAAAGGGGACGCCCTTTGCTGGAAACAGTGCGGTTTTCTAGGAGATGACTCCCATGTCTGGTGGAAGTGTAAAAAGATCTCAGATATGTGGTTAGAAATTTGTCAACTTCTAGCTAGAGTTTTAGATAAACATATTCCTTGTACCCCTCAAGTGGCCATCCTCCATAGAGGGTTGGAGTTTCTCTCCCCAGTGGAAAGGAACTTGGTTTCGCATGTCCTTTTGGGGGCCAAATGGCTGCTAGTAAAATACTGGAAAACCCCAGATATATCTACAATTAGAGAGTTAATCAACACTATTTGTTATAACAGAGACCTATATCTCAACGCTTATAGTTCGGCTAATGCAAAAAACAGAAATATGATAAATTGGTCTAAATGGGACAACTACATCAAACATAGTACATTTTAGCCAGAGGGCAGGGGGAAATAGTACTTACCTTACTATTTCTCGGGTGTAACTCCATTCGGACCTAATTCTCCTCATTGGCCCATGTGTTTAAAATGTTATCTGCCTCGAATCTAAGCGAATGCCAGTATGGATGTACATTGTACCTTTTCAATGTATTATATAATCTAGAAAACCGTTCTACTTTTAGAGTATATCGTTGGTACAATGTTTGTTCGTTATCCCTGTTTGTTTTTGTGTATTGTATGTTTATTATTCTTTTTCTGGTGATGTAATATATTTGTTAAAATAAAATTTAAAAAAAAAAAAAAAAAAGGTGTCATGATGAGCTTTCAAGAGCGTTCCTCTTTTTGTTGGTCAGAGTTAATACTATTTATAGATTCACAAAAACAGTAAAAAATTCCAGGATTAACAAATAATGTTCTGTTCAGCCAGCTGTGCAAGTGTGTGGGGGTGCTTACCAAAGTAAGTATATTGGGTAGTTAATAGTTTCACATCTAAGGAACCATAGAGTTGTAACCAAACTCAGGAAGAGATCCTAATCCACCAACTATATGGCAAGAAACAAAGACTAAAGGATCAAATATCATCCTTTCTTCAACAACATACATGATGCTGAACTATTTGTAAAGGAAATACAGCACCTCCAGAGGAAACATCAACAAGATCTTATAAAGAAGAAGAAAAAACGGAACTGCCTCTCTCAAAATAAAAACAAAATACAGATACAAGAAGAAAGTGTGAATGGCCCAAACACTACTGTGATTTCTACTACCATCAACACTTCTCCTGAAGACAGCTCAGACAAAACAGGAATTATAAACTATTATAAATCTATAATCTATAATTATAAATCTAACCACCAACTAACACAGCCAGAGATCTCTGTTCTATCTAAAGGACTATCATTCTGTCCAAACAGAAAGATGGACAAAATTCAACTATACTCAGACATGGAAAAATTCTTCAGGAGACTAAGACTCACAGAATACTTTCACAACAAATACCACACCCGCATTGGATTACAATAGCAGGAGAAAGAACACAAAGTTTACCCCACCACCTGGACACAACCCTAAACTCAACAGTTACATAGAAAGCGTTCACCTGAGAACGGCTTCCTTGGTAACAAATCAGCAAAAAAGATACTTATACAATATCTCCCCATTAGAAAGAGGTGCCATAAAGGGCTTAAAAGAAAACCCTAACATCCCCATCAAACCAGCAGACAAAAGTTGTGATTTTGAACAGGTAACAGGCAATTGACAGACAGCACCTATTACAGGAAATTGGACCAGAACCCTACAGAGGATTATACCAGCCAACTCAGGGTACTTATGCGAACATTCCCAAAGAATGTGCAGCACGAATTGGAGCAGCTCATACCCACCCATCCTACAGCTGGGACTTTCTACCTGCTGCCCAAGATCCACAAACGAGGCAACCCAGGTAGACCTAATGTTACAGGTATGGACACACTGACTGAACATATATCTGGTCTTGTTGAAAACAGGCCCATGAGTAAGCCCAATAAAGAGGTGAACCGTCGGGAGCAGGGGCTGGATGGTCCACCTTATTTAAGTGCATGTGAGCTGCAACAGCAGAGATGTTTTTCCCATACCAGAAACGCAAGTACTTAGGCATATTCTATGCCAACAGGGGGGACAAGTGATACTCTTTTTCTCTCTTTTTTTTACACTTAAACAGTAAAACCTAAACATTGTGTTGCAGTTTAATGATGTTGTAAGTGATATATATGCATTTATAGAGATATATGGAGATATTATTCTTCCCCTGTATGATATTGTACTGCATATACATAGCAGCACCATCCTCTACCCCCTGTTTTTTGTTTCTCAGTGTTTTTAACCTTTTTTGATTAGTGCACTATTTTTAGAACAAGTGTGTCTTTTCCTAAATACCCTAATTAAATCATCTTGTTGCCTTCCTATGATTAGCAAATATTTGCATATGAGGCCTGCATAAAAGTATCATAAAATATTATTGATACCTTTACTATATTCATATCAGGCCCACAGTGATACAACAACCACTATTCATTACATCTACTTGTCAAAATTAAGGTGGTCACTTTCGAAAATCCCAGAATATTATGGGACAGTGACACCTTCTTGACTTATACTTATAACTTTAGGATTGACACACTTTTACTCTTTTTATATTTATGGTGTTTTATCCTGGACTTCACTGAATATTCCCTAATTTCCCTATTAAAGTATTTTTTCCCTTGTTGAAAACATCCTGAAGCCACTAGTTACAAACACCAGCAGCTATATACAAGACACCACTGACTTTCTTAACAAACTCAGATTAAGAAACTACCTGCTAACACACTACTCATAACTATGGATGTTGAATCGCTTTACAGCAACCATTAAAACACTTTGGCAACACCTGCTGCAATACAAAACTAAAGAAATAACCGCACGTACACCGCTGGTAACCACATACCATCCGGATCTAGAAGGAATCCGCAAAATATTTAAGGATCTACAACCACTGCTAACAGAGGACGCGGAAGTAAAACATATATTCCCCAAAACCCCCATCCTTGCATTTAGGCAGCCACCAAATCTCAGACAAACATTGGTGAACAGTAGATTGGCAAACGAAGACCTTAACAAAAAAAATGGCACAAAACCTTGCAAGAAAAATCGGTGTAAATTGTGTCAACACATCTGCAAGGAGGACACAGCCACGCACAACAACAAGACCTATAACATTAGAGGGTCATATTCTTGTACATCATCCAATGTAGTCTACATGATACAATGTACTGTATGTGAGAGAAGCTGCTACATTGGAAAAAACAGTCAAAATTACATATGAGAATGAATCTACACAGACATTCCATCAATAAGCACAGTGAGGACAACTACTGTACTCCAGTTGGACACTATTTCACCCAGAATAACCACTCCATGAAAAATCTCAAAATCAAAATACTCAAAGTTTTTTTTTTAAAACACTAAGAAAAGAAGGACATTTGAAATTAAAATAATTATGCTCTTTAACAGAAATAACTCAGGCCGTATTGTACACATGGAATTTTTATTTCATTACCAAAATTTCGTGTAACGTCTAATGTTGATGATTGTAAATGTATATTTGTGTTTACTTATTTTTTTTATTTTTTTGTTCTCTGCCTTCTTCCTGAGTTTGGTTACAGCTCTGTGGTTCCTTAGATGTGAAACTATTTACGACCCCAATTTACTTACTTTGGTAGGCCCCCCCACACACTTAAACGGCTTTCTGAACAGAACATTATTTGTTAATCCTGCAATTGTTGCTGTATTTGTGAATCTATAATTAGTATTGACTCTGACTCAACAAAGAGAGGAACGCTCTCGAAAGCTCGTCATGAAACCTATGAATATGTCCAATAAAAAACGTATCACTATATACTGCAATACTGATTATTCATATATATATATATATATATATATATATATATATATATACTGTATATATATACAGTTGTGCTTAAAAGTTTGCATACCCTGGCAGAAATTGTGAAATGCTGGCATTTATTTTGAAAATATAACTGTTCATGCAAAAAAAGTATTTTATTGAAGGATAGTGATCATATGAAGCCATTTATTATCACATAGGTGTTTGGCTACTTTTTAATTCATAATGATAACAGAAATCAGCCAAATGGCCCTTAACAAATGTTTACATACTCTTGAGTATTTGGCCTTGTTACAGACAGAAAAGGTGACACAGATGGGTTAAAATGGCAATTAAAGGTTAATTTCTCACACCTGTGGCTTTTTAAACTGCAGTTAATGTATGTGTATAAATAGTAAATGAGTTTGTTAGCTCTCATGCGGATGCACTGCGCAGGCTAGATACTGAGCCATGGGGAGCAGAAAAGAACCATCAAAAGACCTGTGTAACAAGGTAATGCAACTTCCTAAAGATGAAAAGGGATGTAAAAAGATATCCAAAGCCTTGAAAATACCAGTCAGTACTGTTCAATCACTTATTAAGAAGTGGAAAATTCTGGGATCTCTTGATACAAAGCCAAGGTTAGGTAGTCCAAGAAAGACTTCAGCCACAACTGCCAGAGGAATTGTTCAGAATACAAAAAAAAAACACAGGTAACCTCAGGAGAAATACATGCTGCTCTGGAAAAAAACGGTGTGATGGTTTCAAGGAGCACAATACACTGATACTTGAACAAAAATGAGGTGCATGGTCAAGATGCCAAAAAGAAGCCTTTACTGCACTAATGCCACCAAAAAGCCTGGTTACAATATGCCCGACAACACCTTAACATGTCTCACAACCATAAGCACTATGTTTGGAGAGGGGTCAACAAGGTCTATAGTGAAAATAATATTATACCCACTGTGAAGCATGGTGGTGGCACACTGATGTTTGGGGGGGGGTGAAAATTAATGGCAAGATGAATGCAGCATGTTATCAGAAAATACTGGCAGACAATTTGCATTCTTCTGCATGAAGGCTGCGCATGGAACGCTCTTGGACTTTCCAGCATGACAATGACTCTAAGCTCAAGTTGACTCTCCAGTGGTTACAGCAGAAAAAGATGAAGGTTGTGGAGTGGCCATCACAGTCTTCTGACGTTATTATCATCGAGCCACTCTGGGGAGATCTCAAACGTGCGGTTCATGAAAGACGACCAAAGACTTTGCATGATCTGGAGGCATTTTGCCAAGACAAATGGGCAGCTATACCACCTGCAAGCATTAGGGGCCTCATATACAACTATTACAAAATACTGCATGCTATCATTGATGCTAAAGGAGGCAATACACAGTATTAAGCACTAAAGGTAAACTTTTGATCAGGACCATTTGGGTGATTTCTGTTATCATTATGATTTAAAAAGGAGCCCAACAGCTATGTGAAAAAAAATCGCTATATGCCTATATCTATCTGTCTGTGTCTGTCTATCTATCTGGTGCTGTTTATCTATCTATCTATCTATCTTTCTATCTAAATTTATTATAAGTTCATTCCAGGCATTACATATTAAGAAGCAAGGAGGCATCTCCACTGCTGCTCATTGGAGCAGCCTCTATCAGTGATGGGCAGGCAACCTGATTGTTTTTTGTAATGAAGCAAGACCGGGTCCCCTGGTCCCAGCAGTGGAGAAGTCAGGGGGTGGTCTTTCAGGCATGTAAACAGATCTAAGTACAAATTTGATTTTATGTTATATCTAAGTGAAAAATGCACGGACTTCAACAATGCAAAAGGTATTTCAACATGCTTTTAGGAGATCTTTACTATGGTGTGGTCCAAATTGAGCTGAATTAAATGGCCCTTTAAAGACTGTAATGGAGCGCTTACTCATCTCTCTCCATTTTGTTATATAAGATAGTGTACACGGACTGAATAAAACATAGCTTTTTTTGAAAAAAGTTCTAAAATAATATTTCTAAACCATCTAAATATTATCAGGGAGAATAATGTGACCACTGAAAATAATTTTAGATTTCTCGCTAAAGTAATGTTACAATTCAACTGGTAACATTTATTGAAATATAGCAATAAATGTCGATGTTACAAGTACATATCATATTGTATCAATACACTGAGTACAAGATAAATTGAGAACAGCGGTTTCGTTATCAACTCTATTTGGATGTTGTACTAAATCATGTTATCAGGTATTACATGAGGGGTAATGGCCTAAGTGCAAGTGAATTAGGTTAATCATGGATTTAAGGGTATCACTTAAAATTGTGGCCTTCGAATTTTTTTAATGACTCCCTACAGTAGTTGGAGAATAGTTGCAGTAGGAACATAATTTGCTATATATAGAAGTTTTTGTCCATTGATATAATTGATATAAATATTTAATGTATAATCTTTATTAACATTCAACATTTCCATAAACTGGGGTTCATTTTGCTACTGTATTGATGTAATTTTCCTGTAATATTTAACCATTTGTGTTGTATGTATATGGCTGTATATTCCTTTTATAGTTTTACTTAAATATAAAATATACTGCTATTGTGGGGTTTAAACACACAATGCCGAATATCAGTATAGTTAATAGTGAAAAGCAGGGATTTATGAACTGGGGGTGATGGGGACAAATCCCCTCCAGATTAAATGAGAGGACACAAAAAAATAGCAAAATTCAATTCAATTATGCATTACTAGATTTTGGCCATATGCTATAGCTATATGGAGTATGTCTATCACATAAAAGCTTTGACCTACAATATATATAATATATATATATATATATATATATATATATATATATATATATATATATATATATATATATATATAGGGCCTCATTCTATTAGCGGCCGTAAATCGGCCGTAAGGCTGCGACTCCTTGCGGGGGTTCTGTTTGCTCGCGATTCTATTATACGGCCCCGCAAGGATCTCCCCTTACGGCCGGCCGCATATCTTGAAACCGGCCGTAAGCTCAGAAATCTAAAAACGCAAAAATAAATTCAAGCCTGCACTGTACAGCTCTGTAAATGCTAGGGATCATATTGGGGGACATGAGGATTAAAAGTAACCCCCTCTCAAGCTTGCACATCAGCCCAAGTTCAAATTAACTGTTTATTTTCCGGCTGCGACGTGGGCGTGTCTGAGGTGCTCCAAGCACTCTGGACTTTTTACATGGATATTTTACGGATATTAAAAATAAAATATTTTACGGATTTGAGTATAGGGTAATTATGTGCTATTTTTTCTAACACCGAATATCACTTTATAGTCTTCTCAAAGTGCAGGATGGCTTTATTTGAGCTATTTTATGTGCTTAATTGGTGCTAGCGGGACCTGTTTGCTGCAAGTAAGCTGCGGCTCGTTTTTAGCCTTGCAGACAGGGTTCCCGGTGCAATAGAATCGCAACCAGGCTTTTCTTACGGCCGATTTCCTTGCGGCCGTTTTATATCAAAGGCTTTCCTCCAGCGCGACCGGCCGCAAGAGATAGCAAGGCGCCGGCCGCAAGCCTGCCGGAGTCCCCGGCCGTAGGGGAATAGAATAGCCGTAAAGCTTGCGGCCGGTCCTTGCGGCCCCGCAGCGGCTGCGGCCGTAATAGAATGAGGCCCCAAGAGTGCTAAGTCTGTTATTGTAGAAGAAGAAAAAAAATCACATGAAATTCTGATAATGTGTTAGAAGCCCAAATCTATATTAAGTCCTATGTTTTTAGTGTTGAAGAATGTGATCATCTTTATTTCAAATGCTTTTCTCTCTTGGATGCTTTTAAATTTTCCTCTGAGTATTTTGACTTTTAAGTTTTGGATGGAGTGATCATTCTGGCTAAAATGGTGTCCTACTGGGCTACAATAACTGTCTTCATTATGCTTTCTTATTGAATGCCTGTGTAAATTCATCCTTAAATGCATTTTTTGGCCAGTTTCTCCAATGTAACAGCCTGTGTCACATAAAGTGCATTGTATCATATAAACCACATTTGACGATGTACATGAATATGATCGTTTGATGTTATAGGTTTTGTTGTTATGTGTGGCTGTATCATCATTACAAATGTGTTGGCATAATTTACAGGCACGTTTGTTACAAGGTTTAGTTCCATTTTTTGTATTCAGTTGTTCATTGGCCAATTTTCTACTGACAAGTTTTTGTTTTAGGTTTGGTGGTTGTTTAAATGCAAGGATGGGAGGTTTTGGGAATATATTTTTTAATTCAGTATCTTCAATTAGTAATGGTTGTAAATCTTTAATTATTTTCCGAATTTTCTCTAAAATTGGATGGTATGTGGTCACTAGAGGTATACGTGAAGTAATTTCTTTTGTTTTGTAGTTTAATAGTTGTTCTCAGGGTATTTTGATGGCAGTTGATATTTTTTGGGTAATAATACGGGGTTTGTAACCCTTTTGTTTGAAAGATTCAGACAGAGTTTTTAAATTTTTATCACGGTCTCCAGTGTTTGAGCAAATCCGATGGTATCTAATAGCTTGACTATGGATGATGGCTTGTTTGGTGTGGGAGGGATGGAAACTGGAGCTGTGTAGGTAATTACATCTGTCTGTAGGTTTCCTATATATAGATGAGTGGAGAGTGCCATTGGTGATGGATATAGTAGTATCTAGAAAGTTTACCTGTTCTGTGGAGAAATCCATTTTAAGTTTTATAGATGAATGGAAGGCGTTGAATGAATTATGAAAGTCTCTGAGTTTGCTTTCTCCTTCTGTCCATATGATGAACAGATCATCTATGTAACGGTAGTATTTGTATGGTTTGTAAATGGATACAGATAAGAATGTTTCTTCTAGATTGGCCATAAATAGATTTGCATATTGTGGAGCCATTTTGGTACCCATGGCAGTCCCCATCATCTGTAGGTAGGTATCTTGGTTAAAAGTAAAATAGTTGTGGGTAAGGATATATTCTATTAGTTTAACAATAACATCAGGGCCATATTTATTGTTTTGCTTGTTTGTTGAAAGAAACCTAAAGCATGCCTCAGTGCCATCTTTGTGTGGGATATTACTGTAAAGAGACTCTACGTCCATGGTAACAAGTAGTGTGTTAGTAGGTAGGTCTTTAATCTGACTGAGTTTGTTGAGAAAGTCAGTGGTGTCTTGTATATAGCTACTGGTGTTACTAACTGATGGTTTAAGGATGTTTTCAACAAATCCAGATATCTGTTCAGTCAGTGTGTCCATACCTGTAACAATTGGTCTCTCCTGGGTTTATATATATAAAGAGTGAGGTAGCCGTGAATGTCCAGTAATCCAGTTGAGTAATAAGAGTCTTGCAGTGAATAGTGATACCTTTTTTATTCAACAAACATATTCATAATAAAGTGACGAGCTTTCGAGAGATAATGCCTCTCTTTATCAAGTCAAAAAGCGATATATATATATATATCTATATATATATATATATATATATATATATATATATATATATATTTATTTATTTATTTATATAAAATTATATTGAGAGGGCCAGAGACATTCAGAATTTAAACAAAGAAATAAAAAAAAGTTTTGAGTGGCACTGCAGCAATGGGGGCCCCCAGCGCAGGCGGCAGAACCACGCCTGCTTCCTGTCTTGGGAGTAGAGTTGAATTATCCAACCCAGAATTTGTTGTGTTCTACGCCCATGCTGAAAAGCCAGATTTATCTTTAGTAATTTCAGGGAACTTAGGTTTTCATGGTATACAGCACGCAACACCCCCATAAATGCCTTAACACACTTGTGATATACCTGCATATTGTTCCAGTAGCCTTTAGTAAATCATATGATGTTCTGAGATGCTGCATGTTAACACTGGCTATCAATGGATGGGGACGCACCCTTTAGTAAATGTCCCCCTTATATGATATCACTGTGAAGCTCTGTATATGTAGATGGTGCCATATAAACACAGAAAAGAGTGTGGTTTATCATAGTAATTGTTACTTTATAATTTAACAATATACAGATATATTAAAGAGATAGTCTAGGCTTTATTATGACAAAATAAATAATTTTACCATTTAACTGTATAAAAAGTGATATAGAACAAGCCAGCCTGGCCATTGGTTTTAAGGTTTCAGTACTAATCATCTATGTTATGTCAGCAGATTCTGATATAAAACAAACCACAGCTGCTTTCCATACAGTCTGCTTTCCATACAGTCTTCCTTTCTGGGCATATTTTTAAGCATTTCTCTTTTTTAAGCTAAATAAATGGTGAAAAATGTTATATATCAACATTATAATTGTTTTGCTTAGATAAATGAAAGCGAAACTTCCACATTAAGAAGACATGCATTCTAAAGATTATGATGAAAGACTATCATCTGCCACTATATATATATATATATATATATATATATATATATATATATATATATGTTTGCAATAATTTTATGCCATCTTTTATTGAGAAACCATTGAGTAATTTCCTGTATTTAGCATATGACATGTAATTATTTAAAAAATAGATGAATTGGGCATTCTCTGAATCTGTAGGGTGTGAGACTCGAGGAAGATAAGAGGAAGAAGTATTTCACAGAAAAGTATTGTATCAATAAATGCCCTAACAACAAGTAACTATTGTTAAAACTGTAAACATAGCAAGGGAATTCAAATTACATTTCCTTGTTTATTTGTGTTTAGTTTAAATACTAGCAGTTCATATACACAAGCAATAATATCACTGTTATGTATGCAGTTGCAATATTTTCACTGAGACTACATTATTTTAATATTTGCTTTTCAAAGGTCATTTGTCTTAACAAATCCTCCTTGCCTCTATTAGATTATTATGCCACCTAAATCATTAAACAGTTTTTATTTACATTCATTCATCCGTGAGTAATTCAGTTCTATTCATTCTTATTTATTCATTTGTGCTTCAAGCAAAGAGATTTCAAAATCCTGGACTGTTGGCAGTATGAGCTAGTCCAGTAGTTCTCAAAAATCCTGCACCTGTTGCTGGTCCCTCACACTTTATACACCCTTACCCAGAGACAAAGAGGGATGAAAAGAGCCAAACACTTTAAAAACACCACTACCTTTAGTCACAATTATGAGTAAATTATTGACAACAGTGGCGGAGCTAGCGAATGAAGGGCCCCGGTGCAAAAAAGTTAATCCCCTACCCCCCATCCCATGCAGCAGTTGTTGCCTCACAACCTGGAATTAACATGGATTGCTTGAGGATTTGCATCATTTAATTTACAGAACATGCCCACAACTTTGAAGATGTTTTTTTTTTTTATTGTGAATCAAACAACAAATAGGACAAAATGACAGAAAAAGTCAATGTGCATAACTATTCACCCCCCTAAAGTCAATACTTTGTAGAGCCACCTTTTACGGCAATCACAGCTCCAAGTCACTTTGGATAAGTCTCTATGAGCTTGCCACATCTTACCACTGTAATTTTTGCCCATTCCTCCTTGCAAGACTGCTCCAGCTCCTTCAAGTTGGATGGTTTGCGCTTGTGAACAGCAATCTTTAAGTCTGACCACAGATTTTCTATTGGATTGAGGTCTGGGCTTTGACTAGACCATTCCAACACATTTACATGTTTCCCCTTAAACCACTCAAGTGTTGCTTTAGCAGTGTGTTTGGGGTCATTGTCCTGCTGGAAGGTGAACCTCCGTCCTAGCCTCAAATCATGTACAGAGTGGTACAGGTTTTGCTCAAGAATATCCCTGTATTTAGCACCATCCATCTTTCCCTCAACTCTGACCAGTTTCCCAGTCCCGGCTGCTGAAAAACATCCCCACAGCATGATGCTGCCACCACCATGTTTCACTGTAGGATGGTGTTCTTTGGGTTGTGTGATGTGTTGGGTTTGCGCCAGACATAGGCCCTCATTCAATTATCGTCTGTAAAACGGCCACAAAGCTGCGATTCCTTGCGGCCGTCTTACGGCCCCGTGTAGAGCTACTTTTACCTTGCAATTCAATTATACGGCGCCGCAAGGATATCCCCTTCCGGCCGGCCGCATATCATGCAAACGGACGGAAGCTTTTTCCCAGCGCCCGTAAATCTTGTTTTCCGGCCGCAAAGTCCGAAAACTGAAAATGCAAATATAAAATCGAGAATGCACTGTAAAGCTCCGTAAATGCTAGGCATCATAATGGGGGACACGAGGATTAATAGCAACACCCTCTCAAGCTTGCACATCAGCCCAAATCAGATATATTATTTACGGATTACTTTACGTCCCGTAGTTCCGCGGGCTGGTCCTTGTTCAAACCCGTACAGGTTTGGAGATGGAGGGCCGCAAACCAAGCATTGTAATAGCCAATATATATTCAATCCAGCACTGCAAAGCACTATAAATGATGGGGAACATAACGGGGGGGCATGAGGATTACTAGCCAAACATTCTCAAGCTTGCACATCGCCAAATTGTACTTTGATTTTAAAATCCGTACAAGTCCCACGGACTTCACTGACCAAGCCCGTAGCTCCGTATTCAAGCCCGTGCGGGCTGTCCTCCAAGCCCGCAGCTCGTTTTTAAAGGCCGTACGTGCTTGGAGGTTAAAGGTATCCATTTTGTTACGGTTTTTGCAGTCTGCATGTAACTGCTGTAACCCTAAATTGGAGGCCCAAGCATTACAACCTATAAATTAACAAGACTTCAAATTAGTTTAATATTCCTCATATGTTTGATTGGTCAGCACACATATAGGTTCCATTGTAGCCTCTAAAACAACCCCATAATAGAATATGTCACCCCAATATTGGCGCGCACAGCAAATGTGTTTTGACAACATGCAGCTGACATGAGCGGTCCCACATCATTGCGCAGTTCTAATATTTTGGACTGTTGGGCGTCGATGAAAGGGCGCAAGTGATATGACCTAATGCCATAAACCCTTCTAACCCTTGTAGCCGCAGCCTAATCCTAATCCTTACACCCCACTGCCTAATCCTAATCTTTAGATCCGCTAGCCTCCTCTCGGGCCTGCTGTTGATGATGCGCGCATGTGTCCGTGCGTAGATGACAGCGCACATTCGATGCACGCTATATGGTTGATCAACGATAGAATACACATCTCGCTCATCACATCTACATTAGAGAATACAAATAGTGGCCAAATCAGACCGCCACTTGGCATATATCAAGTACCAGGGGAATATTTCATTATATGTGGTTAAGTTCTTCAGTTGTGTCCGACTCTCCGTGACCCTATGGACTGCAGCACATTCACCTAGGTCTCTGCCTGTGCTGTTCTCAAAAGTTTGAAGGCCAAAGAGATTGGAGTGGGTTGTCAGTTCCTCCTCTAGTGGATTGGGATTTGTCTGATCTCTCTGCTATGACCTGCCCACCTACAGTAGCTCACAGCTTCATTCAGGTACACAAGCTGCTTCACCACCACCACCACTTAGCAACCCTCACCCATGTAAATTGATAAATAGCAGAACAGTTTGGAAGTTCACCAAATGGGAATAACTAGACACCTGGCACATGGCTCCCACCAGGATGGGCGTAGCAGAGATTATGCCTGATGGCGGTGAGTTTGCTGTCGATCCCAGAGCTTGCAGCCCTTCCTGATGGGTCAGAGTAGATATGTGTGGTGCATGTTACCCTGGTCCCCTTCAGCATTGCTAAGTAGTGTGAAGGGGCTTGTGTACCTGAATGAAGCTGGGAGCTACTGTAGGTGGGCAGGTCATAGCAGAGAGATCAGACAAGGTCCAATCCACTTGAGAAGGAACTGACAACCCACTCCAATCTCTTTGGCCTTCAAACTTTGGAGAACAGCACAGGCAGAGACCTAGCTGAATGTGCTGCAGTCCATAGGGTCACGGAGAGTCTGACACAACTGAAGAACTTAACCACATATAATGAAATATTTCCCTGGTACTTGATATATGCCAAGTGGCGGTCTCATTTGGCCACTATTTGTATTCTCTAATGTAGATGTGATGAGCTAGATGTATATGCAATTAGATAGAGATTTAAGGGATCCCAATAGAGCTCATGTGCGTGGCAAAGGGTTCATATGACCTGACTCATGTTTTACTCTTGATATTGAATTGGGTAGTGTGGCTTTAATCATATTATGCATGTTGCAGCATGGTTTGTCAGATTGGCACGTGCATGACCATTACAACATATGATAACCAAAGGATATTTAGCCAATGCATGCTCATTATTGGGCAACTAACTGTATTCACACATATGCTAACTGATGTGGGTGAAGAGGTTTGTGTACTTCAATGAAGCTGTGAGCTAGCCTACATCGGGCCAGTGTAGGGGGGTACGTCTTATCAGAGAGGTCAGACTAATCCCAATCAACTAGAGAAGGAACTGGAAAAGCACTCCAGTGTCACCTGTCCTATTCATTGTAGGCCCTCAGGGGAATGTTCCTACTCCACAGTATCGCTAATCAGACTTGTCATGGGTATTAACCCTATATTAGTAGTAGATATGATATTTGGGATCAGATGATATCTCAAGCTATTCTGACTCCTCAACAGTTTTAGATGTATTGATCTATTGCATGTTAACTATGGATCATCAGTTTACATTTAGAGGAATGTGACACTAATGTAATGCATGTGGATTTCCCTGAACCAAACATATTCATAACACATGGATGCAGTCAGAAAGGTCTAACAAAGCTTTATTTTTTACACAGACCACAATCAGCAGTGGTCAAGATTGTGCATTCACATAACAGTATAACAAAGCTTTATTTGATAGACAGACCACAATCAGCAGTGGTCAAGATTGTGCATTCACATAACAGTATAACAAAGCTTTATTTGATACACAGACCACAATCAGCAGTGGTCAAGATTGTGCATTCACATAACAGTATAACAAAGCTTTATTTGATACACAGACCACAATCAGCAGTGGTCAAGATTGTGCATTCACATAACAGTATAACAAAGCTTTATTTGATACACAGACCACAATCAGCAGTGGTCAAAACTGCATTAATATCATGGGTGTGGTGTGGGCGGGTCCTTGAAGAGCAAGAGGCTGGAAAAAAGGAGAAACCTACAGGGGTCAATCTAATAGTCTAAAATAAGCATGATGCATAGCACCTACCAGGGTCACATGCTGCAATCGGAACCAGAAATCTCTTCATTTAACTGAAGAAACCATTTATGTGCATAGCACTTACAACTTGTAACTAGATCTGCTCAATTAAACAGATGATTCAACCTTTGGACTGTGTAATCCAATCCAGTTTCACACATACAGTGTGTTGAACAAACAAAAATCTGAAAGAAGTGTTCAAATCAAAAAATGCGGAGGAGGATCCAAAACAATTTAGAATCACGATGTATGTACAGTACAGTTCTAAATACTGTACCAATATACCAACTCACCTGATTCCCATCTGCAAGCTTTACTAACCATTAGCTGGGTCTGTGGATAATCACAAATATGGGCAAATAGCCATTATTATGGAGAGGACACAAAGGTCAGCAGCCAGATTCACTGTTTCTTACATCAGACCCAAAGATCTGTTCTCAGACTGCTATTGAGGTCAGGATCACATGCGTCACTAGTGCATATATTAATGCTGGCAGTTATTAACATGCCATTGTGAGACTTTGCAAGTCCACCGCCATAGCGGTATTAGTCTACATTTAAGCTACCAACAATCATGTTGGAGATATGTGGCTATATGATAGCTTTAAGATTGTGGGAGCTACATGTTAAGGGGGCTGCCATTGAAGGCATGTCTACCTGAGAGGCACTGGGAAAACCCTCCACCTCATAATTCCTCCACAATGCTTGCAGATGTAGGAGATGCCTTCATGGACCTAAAATAAAAAAAAATAAAAAAGACAAAACCTAACAAATAAGGCCTGAAAACATCATAGGGCCTGCAGCATCTCTTCTCAACAGCACTCCTTAGTGACAATGTATTGGTCACACTACTAATTAACAGCCTCATTAAATTGCTATGTAACAAATTGAATAGGGCTCTATATAAGCACACAGCATCTTTTTGAAAGCAAGTTTTTAGTTAGGGAACTTCTATGCAAAAGCCAGGTCTTCACTAACTAAAAACTTCTGTAAAACAAATATCCTATGTGCTTATATAGAGCCCTATTCAATTGCCCAAATCACATTTTAATGAGGCCCTTTGTGTTCTGCTTAACCTGTGACCAATTGATGGTCACTGAGGAGTGCTGTTGAGAAGGCTAAAACATGTCTGCAGACCCTATGGGCGTCATTCAATTGCGATATGGCCGATTGAAAAGGGCTCTATATAAGCACAGAGCATATATTTAGTTACAGACGTTTGTAGTTAGTGAAGACCTTGCTTTTGGAGAGAAGTTCACTAACTACAAACATCTGTAGAAAATATGCTCTGTGTTCAAATTGATCCCTTAGCAATCGGCCACATTGCAATTGAATGAGGCCCTATGTCCTCCTCCGCTTGGGCCCAGGACCCACATCACCTGTGCCCATCCTCCGTCTCCCCTCTGGTGGTGATGGTGGGGGGGGGGAGGGCGGGGGGGGGGGGGGGGCGGGCGGTGCCAGGCAGCGGTGGTCTGGGCGGTGGCGGACACATGGGAGGAGAGGAGGGGCCAGGCTGCTCTTGGCTGGGGGATTGTGAGATCCCCGTTGATGCTGGGCTGGGGACCATGGCCTGTCTGAGCAGCCTGACCTGAAGGTGCTCCGATGTCATGTGGTGCCTCCTCACCTCCCTGGACAGCCTGGCCAGGCTGTGGGTCATCTGTGACCTGAGGGCAGAGATGCTGGCATCCATCCGGAGCTGGTTGGCCTCAATCCTCTGGCTGCTGGCCAGCAGCTCCTTAAGGACGGCCAGTGTCTCCACCTGCACAGCCTGGCTCTGCGGCGACGACACCGCTGGGTGGGCGTGGTGAGGTGATGCGGGGAGGTCCACAGCTGGAGCCGGTGGGGAGAATGTGCCCGGCGGTGACCAGGCCAGCACACTTTGTGGGGAAGGAGGTGCTGTCCCTTGGGGGGATGAGGGCCCCAGAGCAAGCCTTTCGAGGATGGGCATAGGCCCAGGGCTTGTGGCAGGTGACCCCGCAAGGTCAATGACCAGCCCATCCTCTGACCCAGAGCCCTCTGATCTCCTTTCCTCCTCCCCCTGTGCTGGAGGATCCTGGTACGGGGCTGATGGCCCCGCCTCCTCGCTATGGTCACAGGACCCAGAGCTCCTCCTGGATGCTGAGAGATAGAGAAGAAAGGTACATGTCATTAGTATGTTGATTAGCTCATTGATATGTGTTCATTTCTAATTATCTGACATCTAGCCTTGAACATGGATGATTCTCCTCTTTGCAACTCTGATTAGCTATCTTATACTAGCTGTTATCTATTCTTAGGTTTCTGTTCTTAAAGTTTCTCGGCTCACAACGCTATCTGTATTACGGCTGCTGTCTGTAACTGCATAGGCTGAACGGGCACACCAATACATGGACTCTGTATTACAGGGGTGTCCAAACTCTTTCCTGGATTGGAAGATATCCTTTCTGTGCACTGGTGAGTCAATCAGGATGAATGAAGAAGCGATTGACTCACCTGTGCGCAGCAGGGTTATCAAATCCAGCCATGTGTGTGGCCCACCAGGACCGAGTTTGGACACACCTGCTCTATTGCTTGATTACTGTTGTGGTGACCAGGATTGACAATGATTTGTCAGCTTCATGAATTTAACGATGCATCCATCTATCCCTTGTTATTTCATGGAGCTGACATGTCATTGTCATGGCCATGTGTAGTGTGTGTGATGCACATGTGGTGGCATGTTGCTGTATGTCATATTCACCTGCCATGGAGGCTGGGTCCTGCTGCTCCACCGGGCCTGATGCTCCAGCTGCGTCGGAGGGTGCAAGCATGGCCCTTGCAATCCCTTCATGGGCAAGGTACTTGACCCTCCGCCCCTCGGCCTCCTGCACCATCTTCTTCCTCACCGCGGCCCTGATGTCGTCAAACCAGTGCTTAATGGACCGCAGACTCCGTCCACGGCCCGCCACACCGTGGACCAGATCCACCACCTGTTGCCAAGCAGTAGCACGGGGCCCAGCCTTTACTTCCCTACCCCCCAAGGTGATGACGGGGCGGGCACGGATGGCCTCCAGGAGGACCCTGTTCTCCTCCAGGCTATAATTGTGGGCCCTGGACCTGCCGCCAGCCTCTTGCTCTTCTGCCTGGGGATGAGGACCCTCTCCACTCTCCCTCCTCCTCCTCCTTCCTCCTCCTACTCTCCTCTCCTCCCTCCTTCCTCTCCTCTCCTCTCTCCCTCCTCCTCCTCTCCTCTCCTCCCTCCTTCCTCTACTCTCCTCCCTTCTCCCTCCTCCTCTCCTCTCCTCCCTCCTTCCTCTACTCTCCTCCCTTCTCCCTCCTCCTCTCCTCTCCTCCCTCCTTCCTCTACTCTCCTCCCTTCTCCCTCCTCCTCTCCTCTCCTCCCTCCCTCCTCTCCTCTCCTCCCTCCTTCTCCTCCTCTCCTCCCTCCTTCTCCTCCTCTCCTCCCTCCTCCTCTCCTCCCTCCTTCCTCCTCCTTCCTCCACCTCTCCTCCCTCCTCCTCTCCTCCCTCCTCCACTACCTCCTCCACTACCTCCTCCTCCACTACCTCCCCCTCCTCCACTAGTACCTCCTCCTCACTCCTCCCTTCCTCTTCCCCACCTCCACGCCCCGGGACTCCCTGCCACTCCTCCACCCTCTGCTCCTCTCCCTCCATCACCACCTGAAAAGAAAAGAAAGAGAAATAAAGAAATGTTTTAGTGGGTATGCCTGCTCCACGCTCGTCCCCCATTCTGATCGCCTATAACACGATTTCTGCTTGGATATCAATGTTGGAACTAACTGCAGTAATCAACCTTAAGTGGACAGAGCCTGTGACAGCAGTGGGAGGGGTGTACAGCACCTCTCACTCTGGACCTGAGAGGCGCTGATGAAACACGCTAGATCAATACTTTCATAAACAATGTGGAAGGGTCAGTTACAGTTTGCATATATACAAGGCATGCAGCTATTTACTGTGTGCTTCTATCATGTGTGGGGAGTGGCCCATGTCTGAGGCCACTAATATCCTATCTGCATTATACTCTGCACATATTCCTGGAAGTGGTACCTATCCTGAAGCCATCTTCTGTACCACAGGTAGTAGGAACTACATGGTCCTGCTGTTCTAGGCTGAAAATAAGTTCTTGTCAAGCCCCATTGAAGAAGCAGTTTGGAACACCTATGTGTATTGCAAATATGTGTAGAAATCTCACTCAAACTCAATCTACAACTCAATCAATCTCAAACTCAATCAAACTCAATCTCAAACTCAATCTCAAACTCAAACTCAATCAAACTCAATCACAAACTCAATCTCAAACTCAATCAAACTCAATCTCAAAATCAAACTCAATCAAACTCAATCTCAAACTCAATCTCAAACTCAAACTCAATCTCAAACTCAATCTCAAACTCAATCTCAAACTCAATCTCAAACTCAATCAAACTCAATCTCAAACTCAAACTCAATCAAACTCAATCTCAAAATCAAACTCAATCAAACTCAAACTCAAACTCAATCAAACTCAAACTCAAACTCAATCAAACTCAAACTCAAAATCAATCTCAAACTCAATCTCAAACTCAATCAAACTCAATCTCAAACTCAATCAAACTCAATCTCAAAATCAAACTCAATCAAACTCAAACTCAAACTCAATCAAACTCAATCAAACTCAAACTCAAAATCAATCTCTCTCTCTCTATATATATATATATATATATAGAGAGAGAGAGATAGAGAGAGATTTTGAGAGAGAGAGATCCAGATCTAATATTAAACAGAAAAATATAAATAACTTACCTCCCTCCACAAAACTCCTCTCCCCACAAAAACAAACTCGCCAACCCTATAGGCCAACAGCAAAAAAAACACAATTGTACTTCTCGCCAGTGTATTCAGTAAATATAGAAATTGGAAAAACATACAAATAAAATACAGCTTGATAGGATGAAAAACATGTACAATGCAACTTACCTCCCTCCAAACCCCTAAGGGCCGGATCAAAGATCCCAAATCCTCCAAACACCTATAAACAAGCAAAGAAATCAATTTTACTTCTCGCCAGTGTATTCGGTAAATATAGAAATTGGCAAAAAAAAAAAAAAAAAAAGACAGCTTGATAGGATGAAAAGCATGTACAATGCAACTTACCTCCCTCCAAACTCCTATGGGCCGGATCCAAACTCCCACACAACCAAAAATACTCAAAACACCTATAAAGAAGCAAAAAACACAATTGTACCTCTCACCAGTGTATTCAGTAAATATAGAAATTGGCAAAACATACAAATAAAAGACAGCTTGATAGGATGAAAAGCATGTACAATGCAACTTACCTCCCTCCAAACTCCTATGGGCCGGATATAAACTCCCAAACTCTCCAAACTACCTCCAAACACCTATAAACAAGCCAAAAACACAATTGTACTTCTTTACATCGGTATCCGTAAATGTAGTAACGGATTCCCGTAAAAAGAACTTAAACCGCGACTTGATAATAAAGCAACTTACCTACTCTCAACCACCAAGCTCCTGGAACCGCGTGCTACTTCGTCCGAAATCACAACACAGTCGAGGCGTGGGTGCGTGTCATTCCTATTTATTCACTCCCACTGTCAATCAAATGCTCTATCCCGTAAGTGATTGGCTGTGCGACCTGTGGCGCGATGCGTGATTCCGCTATTGGATGGTTCGTGCCGGGCGCGGCTAGTCCGTCCCCCTTCCAGCTTGCGTGCGCGCCTAAACGTCACAGCCTTCCTACATTCTGAAGGCCGCGATTCGCGCCTGGCTAGATTTAATTTACGGCCGCATCCGTTGAAGTCCACACGATGCACTTACGGCATTGTAATGAAACAGGGCTGAAAGGGCCCTAAAAGTGTAAAGGAAGCAACAAAAGGCATTCGAATTACTGTAAAAACAATCCACAATGATCAAATATGTTAATAAAAGAGATTTTTTTGCTGTCATGTACATCCTCAAAATGGCGGCCAAATTAACCCTTTAGCACTCAGAAAGGATAGAATGTGTCCCCTAAACATATCAACATTATCTGATTTACATCTCTTTTATCAAATCTAGATTTTTGAACACAAATATTGTATATATTTCCACGCCACATTACATAGATCATGGAGCATGGGCCCAAATTCAAATGTGGGCCAGAATATTAGGGGTTACTAATTAAAATGGCTCAACAAATCCATAATCAGGGAACTTCATAACATCATGAAGCTTAGATACACCAGTGAGCTTTGCCATTTGTGAAATCCACCCGGATAATCACAGCTGGGGTAATTAGCAAGCTATATAACCACACCATCATCCATGAATTAGCAAGTCTGAACCATCATGGATAGCAGCAACCTGAGTACAGCGTATAGGTATGTGAGGAGAGCGCAGCGTCGTAGGAATGGATATTTGTTTCGAATGTTGCAGAGTGGAAACCGGGCTGTCAGGCGTGCGACTGTGGAGTGGCTGAGGCGTGACAGAGAGGGGCGGCTGGGAGTGAATGTGGGTGAGCGTGCTGATGCAATCCATGGTGGTCCGGAACCAAGCCAGGCAAGTGGCTCATCACAGGACATGCCTAGGGTCATGGTGGGGGGTCAGTTAGGGGAGAGAGCTCCAGTGGCACAGGGACAGGGGGATATGAGGGCACCTGCAGATAGGGAGGAGGACCTTGATGTGGGTGATCGGCTGATGGGGGGGCCAGATGAGAGACCCCTAGAGGGTGTGGCACATGAAGTAGGGGCTCCTGCACAGCCAGACCCACAGGGGGGTGAGCAGGCCCAGGAGCCTGCCAGGAGGATTCGTGCACCCAGGGTGTACAGGCAGAGAGTCACATTAGAGGGGTTAACTGATGTGGAAGTGTATGAGCGTTTTAGGCTAACCCGTGCCAGCCTGGAGGAGCTCTATGCAGTCCTGAGGGAGGACATGGAGCCTTCCTCACGGACCAATAGAGCCATCCCAGGCATGACACGGATGTTAGCCGCCATACACATCCTGTCATCTGGTAGTTTTCAGAACACTGCTAGCATAGTAGGAGGAATGTCTCAAGCAAGCCTTTCAAGGTGCCTGAGCACATTCCTCCATGCTATCGTTCCGAAAGCTGCCAGATACATCAGTTTTCCCCACACTGGGGAAGAGATCTTGAAGGTGAAAGCAGATTTCTTTCGAATGGGAGGTATCCCCAATGTGCTCGGTGCTATAGATTGTACACATGTAGCATTGATACCTCCTAGAGAGCAAGAAGCCATGTTCTGAAATCGCAAACACTATCATTCCATCAATGTACAGGCTGTTTGTGATGCAGACATGCGCATACAAAATGTGGTTGCAGGCTTCCCGGGAAGTACTCATGATGCCCATATCCTGCGTCAGTCATCCACCCATCGTTATTTTGAGTCTGGAGAAGCTCCACCTGGGTGGCTACTGGGTGAGTACCCATAAAGAATCCCCTAAAATATACATAATGTTCCACTGTAATGTTATTCCATTGTTGCGCCATAAAGAAGGTATGCCGACTGAGCCATTGCATCGTAGCTTGTTGCTGTGCCTAACCCGATGTGACATGGTCATAGGAGTATGAAGTTCAAAGCCAGAGATCCCTAAACTAACGTCACATTAATCATTGCGTATATTTACAGATGCTTTAACAAGCAGCACAAACTCCCATTCATATCTACATCTCCCATTTTTGTTTCCTTCAGGTGATGCAGGATATAGGTGTTTGCCGTGGTTGTTGACCCCTGTGAACAATCCACGCACAGAGGGGGAGGAGAGGTACAATGCGGCCCATGCCAGAACCCGGAATGTAATAGAGCGCACCTTTGGACTCCTGAAGATGCGCTTCAGATGTTTACATTCCACTGGCGGGGCGCTACAGTATACACCAGGGAAGGTTTGTCACATCATCATGGCCTGCTGTATTCTGCACAATATAGCAGTACAGGCAAACTGTCTGGGGAACATTGATGATGCTCCGCTTGAACCGGCGGAGCGTCCAGTACCTCCCGATGGTGGGGATAACGTTCAGGGGTCACAACTACATGCCCACGTCATTCGTGAGTACTTCCCATGTAAGTCTGAAACTAATTACAACCAACTCAAATGTACATGGCTTATGGTTACTAATACATCTCTTTTCTCCTTCCCCATTGTCTTCCAGAATATCCAACAGTCCACAGTAGAGGATAGCTTTGTGATGTAACATATGTCTCGTGACACATTCTTCATACTGGATCAAATACAGCCTGCTCTGATATCCGTTAATGGTAAGTATGCGCACATTCCCATACACATCATATATATTGATATCTGCCAACCTTAAGAAGCTAAGCTAAAGGATGGTCGGATGTATTCCACAATGTCAATGTATATAGGCCTCACAATCGTATTTGAAAACATCTGCCCAGAACAGTAATGTTCACATTGTCTGATCATGCTATTCCACATCCCATGGAGGTCAATGCAATTCCTAGCAATCTGGATATATGAACATAACAGCATACTGTAAACCATAATAAATGTACCTCATGTGAGGCAAAGAGGGGATGTCCCCTGTTCTTTGTCAGCGAATGCTGGTCAAAGCATTCTCAGTCAGATAACATGAATAGTCTCAAGGATGTGTTAACTAGGAATCATTGTGCAATATATCATATGGATTGTGTGACTCATCTCATCATATTGCCATTACAGAACTGTTGCCGTGTGTCAACACATTGTTTACCCACACAGACATGGGAAACGACCTGGCCAGCAACAGAACATCAGCTACATCAATGGCGTCTACATTGTAAGTGAGTATTTGCGGGAAACATGTGCATGTATGCATGAGAGGAAATGACTAATAACTCCATTAATGTAGGCCTAACTTTCGTTTTCCCCAAGACATCCCCTATGTATTGCTGAAGCGGTCCGAAATGTTTATCGGACCATGCAGACGTGTCCTGGGGAAACAGATCTCTTCGTTGAATACTCCACTTGATCTATCCAAGGTAGAGAACCACATGTGGATGTCCGAACATGTATCAATGTGTGATAGTTGTGATCTTCCCTTTCTATTACAGGCTGCACTGGTCTCTCTCTCTCTCTCTCTCTCTCCTCATCCCACCCCTGCTGACCCTTAATTTATTGAGTCACACAAGTCTTCTGCTAACTATCCCAATTAACCCTTTCCACTATGTTTTCTCTTGTCTTCTTCCTCACATCCCCTGCCTTTTCCTCAGACTCTTCTTTACTTCTCCCCTTTTTGTCTGCCTCATTTTCATTTCAACTCTCATGCCCACCTCTCTCCTTTTATTCGCCCATCAGCTAATCTTACTCAAGCTGTGGTTAAACTATGTGTCTCCTGACTGTCCCATCTGCAGATTACATTATCTGTCCACATGGGGCAGATACTTTATTACATAATAGTGCATCGCACTTTACATCTGATCCCTTTCCTCTCCGACTAATGCATATCTTTCTACTTGACACAACCTCCTTCCTATGTATCTCTCACTTACTTATTAACCTTGCTATTCCTTATCTACTCTTCCCCATGTCCATTACCTTTAACTTGGAAGTGGTGATTTTCGAATCTTGTGTGGGCCTTTGGGAACAAATCATTCATCAACAGACTTTACGCTCCAAACAGGGCCCTCCATTTTCTTGCGTTGGCAATATTACATACTGTAAATTTTTGGGTTATTCTCCCCTGTACAGCGCCACGGAATATGTTTGCACAATACAAATAAATGAGAATTAGACTAATCCTAATATTCCCACATCAGGACAAATTAGTCTGGGCCATCATTATCATCGGACAGATGGTTAGCTTGTACGAGATCCCAATGCCTAACATGTGTGCCGACATACCTACATCTGTTGGTGGCTGCTCATATGGCATATGTAAGGTTTCCACTAATATATTATTTGTGTGTTTGTATTCCAGATCACGGTCAGAACAAGGCATGACGATGAACATCCTGACATTCTGTGGCCATGTCAATGTCCTCATGTATGTGCATGTGTCCGTTTCATTGCTTTGTTGGATCCAGTTTGATATCTGATGACCTTGACTGAATAGCCGATATGTGTCACGAGACAATTTCAATATACAATGCAGATGTGATGTGACATCTGTCAGCTGATGTTCCTGGTATATCCACAGCATGTGTATGCTCATATAGTCTATCTCGATTCATAGGTACCTATTGGTTTAGACATTCTATCCTCTCCTCTACTTGGACTGTTGTGAAGCCTGCAGCACCAACCCTTCAAGATCTTTTCTTCAGTGCTGATGTGACCCTCCCTGTGCATATGGGGAAGAGTAAATCCAGGCTTGGGACTTAACAGTTAAGGAGGTTAAGTTAATCTTCAGTTATGCATATGCAACAACAGTGAGTATAGATGCTCAATCAGAGAACAAACTATCCTTGATATTGCCTGGTTTGTTGTGAGTTCTCTGCAATAAGTAACATCTGACTGATATGGTCCTGGTCAGGTCACCATCTTTTTGACCAAGGTTATCTATGTGCTGCTTATTGTTGCGTGAGAACTGACGTTATGGGCTCATAGCATTCACTGATTGAGCACTTATACTTCTGATGTGGCATCAGAGTGTCCGTTTAACACACAAGCATACATTTTGCTCTCCCCATATGTATATCACCTTATTCTGGATTATTATGGTGTTTCCTTATTGACTGTTATATATATGTCGTAACAATAATGAGATCTATTATATTGCCTAATGTTGGTTGATACACTGTACATTACCTGATCATCTATATCTATGCAATTTTCCCTGCCTGCATTCTGCTCTCATATTCCTATTTCCCTGTGTTACTTTGATTTTGTATCCTACCCCCCCTCCACCATGATCCTTTGCATACCTGTGTTGATTAGTCAACCTGTGGCTTTGTGGCAAGCTTGCCTTGTTAATTTCTGTAAATATTAAATATGATTTTTCCGAGATGTTGTTTGTGTCTGCCTCGTCAATGTTGATACCATATAGCATTTCCGGAACATCAATAAAAGGACCTTCAGACTCCACATCTGTGCTCTGCACCATCAGTTAGGGGGTCAATAGAATTCTCACAGTGTGTTTGCATTACTGATTTCAACCATGAGGTAAGGTTGGTATTAACAATCTATATGACGCAGAAACAGACAAATGAGACAGGTGTCCGTAAGTGGCTCACATCCTAATAGTGAACATACAGGGCCTCATTCAATTGCAATTTTGCAAATTGAATGTGGCTCAAAATAAGCACAGAACATATATTGTGTCAAACAGATTTTAGTTAGTGAAAACCTTGATTTTGGATAGATGTTTACTAACTAAAACATTTTTCATAGAATATATGTTATGTGCTTATTTCGAGCCCTATTCAATTGGCCAAATTGCAATTAAATGATGGCCACAGTATCTAACATAAGTGAGTACACCCCTAATTTTCTATGTCCAAATTGACACGAAATGTCAATTATGTGTGGCCACCATTATTTGCCAGAACTGCCTTAACCCTTATGGCCAGGGAGTTCACCCGAGCTTCCCAGGTTGCCACTGGAGTCCTCTTCCACTCCTTAATGATACATCAGAGCTGGTTGATGCTAGAGACCTTGCACTCCCCCACCATCAGTTTGAGGATGCCCCACAGATGCTCAATATGGTTTCGGTCTGTCGACAAGCTTGGCCAGTCCATCACCTTTACCTTCTTTAGCAAGGCAGTGTCGTCTTGGCGGTGTGTTTAGGGTCGTTATGTTATGTTGCCCTGCGGCCCAGTCTCCCAAGGGAGGGGATCATGTTCTGCTTCAGTATGTCACAGTACATGTTTGCATTCATGGTTCCCTCAATGAACTGTAGCTCCCCAGTGCCAGAGATAAATGGATTAGTCACAACGAACACAAAAACATTGATATGAGATGAACCCATCATTTTGAACCGAAACAGTGATGCAGAGAGAGGGGAGGCACCATCTGACATCATTAGGTAAATGCATATAGGGGGAATCCACACTACATATTAGCGAAAACATATATACACATGCATATATGTTTTGTCTGGGCCTGCATGCATGCTGCCAGCACTGAGGAGCTACAGTTCTTTGAGGGAACCCATGAATGCCAACATGGACTGTGACAAACTGAGAAAGAGCAGGATCCCTCCCATAGGAGAACGGGCCGCAGGGCAGTATTCCAACATGATAACGACCACAAACACACCTCAAAGCCGACCACTGCCTGGTTAAAGAAGCTGAAGGTCAAAAGTTGATGAACTGGCCAAGTAGGTCACCAGACCTAAACCCTATTGAGCATCTGTGGGGTACTCCTCAAATGGAAGGTGTGGAGTGTAACGGAACCCATCACTGTTTTACCCTGTTTTATGTTTAAAATATGATCATACTGTTATACTGTATGTATGTTGGTTTCTGCTCTGCAAAATCTTAGCCCAGACTATTGCAGACCTTGGCATAATAGATAATCCTAGTACAGAGACTCATCATTGGATAAGGAAGTCTATTGTATAAAGTGTTTGCATTATCAGACATAACAAAGAAGGATGATCTAAGCAATGTCTGATTGTATCAAAGTAGCCAGGTGTCCCTCAATGTGTATTGTGTGGCCAACTATGGGGGATGTGTGTATTGCCTGTGGGAAGAGATGTGTATATATATATTTCTGCCCAACAAAATAAAGTCAGTATTCATTTGACTCCCAATTGAGTGTGGGCAAATATTGTAGGTTGGGAATGGTGAGACTGTAGTGCTTCTTGGATATTGTACCATATAACAGCGGAGATATTGGACTGCGTGTTCCCACACCGTTACAGGGAGTGCAAGGTCTCTAACATCCACCAGCTCCATGATATCATCATGAAGGAGTGGAAGAGGACTCCAGTGGCAACCTGTGAAACTCTGGGGAACTCCATCCCCATGAGGGTTAAGTCAGTGCAGGAAAATAATGGTGGCCACACAAAATAATCGCCAATTTCACTTAGGGGTGGACTCACTTTTGATATTTCCCCTGAATTAATCTATCCATGTGTCATGAACACGAATATCATGCATCACCGTTACTGGAATCAAACTCATGAATATTACCTCCACCCTCAGCTGCACTAGTGGCCGTTACCCCAACCCTACATTAACACAGGGCTGGTATATTGAAGGAAGATGTATGTACTAATCCAATAACGTTGGTGTGTAGCATTCATGTGGTGTTTACCAATCATGGTACAGTACAAACGAAAACAAACAATGATAATGTGAGCAATACATAATGTTTAATCTTATGTTGCTTTCCCAAATATTTACAAAAAAAAAAAAAACGGGAGGCAGAAATCCATGAACATCAATAAAATGGAACCTAAAGAGATAAGAACAAGACATCAATTAGAACAATATACGCATTGACTGCAACACCTCAATGTCAATAGATCTGGGACATCAATTGCTTCTATATGCAACATGAACATGTTCTCACCTATTTCCGCTTCCGCTTGTGCGTTTCCTGGCTCTCCTGGCCTTTGGAAGATGGTCCTCTAGGCCAGCCCAGACCTCTTCGGGTGTTTGGAGGCTCTTCCGGCCTGAATGCTGGGGACAGGGTGTGGGATGTTGACGGAGGCGAGTTTGAAGGAGTAGCCCGGTCTTGGTGCTGGCCTTCTCGGTCCATTTCAGGCCTTCGGGCGTACTCCTCCATTAGGAGATTATGACGCCTCGCCTCCTGGAACATCCGTTTGTTTTGACGGGTCATTTCCTTAAATACCCGGTCATTATGGCGTCTCTGTTCCTCCAGCTTCCTGTCTTTGTGGCGTCTCATCTCCAGCATGAACTGGTGATTTTGCTCACGCTCATGCTGGAGATGAGCCAGGAAATCCTGGCACTGGGCCGCTGACAGCGCAGGACTAACTGGCAGCAACCCAGACCACTGTGTCCTCGGAGTGGAGGCACTGCTCACTGGTGTCTCCTGCCTCACCGGAGTCGCCTGCTGGTCCTGCGGGGCCTGTGGGGCCGGAGTGGATGGCTGGGCCTGCTGGTCCTGCGGGGCCTGTGTGGCCGGAGTGGATGGCTGGGCCTGCTGGTCCTGCGGGGCCTGTGGGGCCGGAGTGGATGGCTGGGCCTGCTGGTCCTGCGGGGCCTGTGGGGCCGGAGTGGATGGCTGGGCCTGCTGGTCCTGCGGGGCCTGTGGGGCCAGAGTGGCTGTATGGGCCTGCTGGTCCTGCGGGGCCTGTGGGGCCAGAGTGGCTGTATGAGCCAGTGGGGCCTGTGGGGCCAGAGTGGCTGTATGGGCCTGCTGGTCCTGAGGGGCCTGTGGGGCCTGTGGGGCCTGTGGGGCCGGAGTGGCCAGAGTGGCCTTCTGGTGCTGGGGGGGGGGCACATGCCCTGCCGGGGGGCCCATGCTCCAGGGCACCATTGATGCTGGATCCATACCTTGAGCCCAACTGGGATGGGACCACATTGGGTGGCCCCACATTTGTCCAGCCCACATTGGCTGGGAGCCAGGCAGTGCCATTATCCTGGCTGGAGGCAATTGATGGCACCTCGTGGATGGCCCAGGTGGGCTTTGGTACGATGGGCTTGCTGCAGGGGATGTGGCTGCAGGTGGTCCTGCATCTTGACATGTTGCAGGTCCCTGAGGAGGCAGGGGACGCCTGGATGGTACTGAAATGAGACAAGATTTTGATTTGAGTATTGTTGTTTCCATATCTCTGAGATCAGAGTGACTTGTAATTGGCTGTGAATGTTTGACGCTAATCAAAATTGATCTGCATCATTAGTATTGTGGATCCTGGCTGGGATCTTTCCTGTTATGTGACAGCGACTGCTGGCAGCAGCAGTTGGACCAAGGGGCTGATAGATGGCGCTGCCGCTGTTATATACATCATTTTCAGCTTACACAGAAGCCCAAAAGCACTAGCCCTCACACTTATCCGAACCCCTTACCTTAACAACACCATAACCCACTAAATATGCATGATTATATAATCTCCATGAAAATGCTGTGACATGTAGAGGCTGCTCACTGCTGATACCAGCAGTCATGGTCAGATAACAGGAAAGGGCCCATGGCTCATATGACTATATGTAATGCTGGTGCGGTGTGCCAACTGCAGTTAATTAGGACACGTGCTCATCTGAATCTGTTGGCCAGTGTGTGAGACAGACCAATCTGTGACCAATCCTCAGCAATGTGAGTTAACATGTTAATGTAACATGGTCCAGATTATGCTGTTACACGACACAAACTTGCAGTCCATCAGAGTCTGTATCCGCATATGCTGCAGTGTGCACATCCATACATGTACTCTCATGGGGATTGTAACGGCTACCCCGGTAGTGAGAGGGTACCAGCCGTTGGAGACGTCCTTTTCTGAAGCAAGGTGCTGTGCAGTAATGAAATGTTTATTCCCATCCACGATATCCCATTGTATAATCCAGGAGCGCTGTAAAATGTGGCAGAGTAACGGTACCATAAATCCCCCCCAAAGAACGAGACGATGCTACGTTTTGAAGGGTCAAGTAGAACTCTCCTTTATTAAAACAAAAACACATTTTTAAACACTTCACATACACAGTAGGGGCAGTGACTACCTTTGGTCAACCCCTAATTACCTCTGGCCAATCAGGCAGGGTTAATGCGTGGGAGCCAGGAGTCCCCTCCCCCAGGAGCCGCCCACTAGGCGTGGCTAACTGCTCATTCTCCCTCTGACGGTGGAGAGAGTAACATCTATAAGCTCACTTATTCCCCTGCTGGAAGTGTGGGGAAACCCCAGGTCATCTCATTATTCAAGAGTCCTTACCCCCATTGTTCATGGTGCCATCTTGTCTGCTAAAACCCTTTTGTTCTCCTATCTCTTGTGTGGTTTAGCAAATCCTATTAAGAGGCAGATGGCAACTCCTGACCAAGTGTATGAGACCAAAAATATTTGACTGCATACCACACAATACAATATATTTACAGATATAATAACAACATTTTATAACCCAGAACATATCTGCAGATAGCTTAGGTCTGAGCACACATTATTACTGAATGGCGCTCAGACCACATACATACAGTATAGCAATGTGATCATATTTTAACCAAGAATTAAATAACCATAAAACAGGGTAAAACAGTGATGGGTTCCGTTACAGGGATGTACCAGCTAGACCGGACCTATCCTGTTGTATGTGCGCATATGTGCGCATCTCTGGAAGTGCACCGCCACCGACTCTAGCTACGCCAGCCCAGCAGGCCAGGTAAGTGGTTATGGGTTTCGGGTTCTGGCTACAGTTAGGGGGTATGGGTTAGAGTTAGAAAGTGGTGTTTAGGGGGTTAGGGTTAGAGGGTTAGGGGCTTTGGGTGTACCAACTATTTTTGACGGCTACATGGGGACGCAAGCGCAGCCGCATCCCTAGAGTCGGCTGCGGCACTCTTCCAGCACATACTGAAATGCCCACATAAAACAGGATACATCCGCTATACCTATAATCAAAATGTACATGAATTGTAAGCAGTAGGAGGGTTAAGCCAAACAGCTATGGATGGGCCAGTTTAACATGGAGTAGAGTGTGACAGGGGAACTCATGACAATAAAAAAACAATTGCAATAGAGTTGTCATGTATGCTTTATATGCACTGGGAACCAACAGCAAACATAACAGTAACATCAATAGATTTGCAAAACGGTATCATAATCAGTTGTGGGAGGAGGTATTGGACATATATTTCATTGCTAACAATTCTGACAAGTATATTTCTTTACACTGGATTTACATGATGTTTGTAGCCTCATATATCTGTAGTCACAACCAGTTATCTTACAGTGCAATTCAACGTCACTTATCTATCTGTGTGGGGTACATGTGCGTACATATGAGGGTGTTAAGGTGTACATGGTACTCACATTGCAGGCTTTCAGACTCACCGGAGTCCACCAGGCTAGGGAGGCCCACGACTGACGCTGGCCGGATCATGTCGCAGACTGTGGCCTCCCAACCGGGGTATGTGAACGTTTGTGGCGGCCCACCACCGGTTCCACGTGCTGCTTTGCAGTCTTGGAACCAGTGCTGGACAGACTGCCAGGTACGATTCGCATACCCCAGCGAGGAGACCTCAGCCGCGATCTCCTTCCAGGCATCTGTCCTCTGCCTGGGCCTCACTTCACTCCCACCGGTTAGGATGGAGTGTCGGGCTTGCACTCCTCTAACCAGTGTTTCGATCTCCTGGCTGGTAAAGTTTGCTGCCCTTTTGCGTGCAGCAGCAGCTTGCTGGCCAGCCTGTGGCTGGGGGCCCTGCTCTCCCTGACCTCTCCCTTCGCTGCCTTCTCCCTCCATCTCTCCTCCTCTCTCTCTCTTGCTCTCAGAAAACCTCCAACTCCAAAACCTGTGTGTCAACTTGCACAGCATACAACACAGTCACAGATTTACGAATTTCACTCCCTTTTAAACTATTTGTGCCCTTGATTGTCATCTTCCTATTGGTTAATTGATTTCAGGTTTGATTTCAGGATTACGGGCTTAGTGAAGCACGTACGGGTTTGGCGGATGATTGCCCTCCAAGCCCGTAGCTCGTTATTCAAACCCGTGCGGGCTTGCATGATAGATGAAGTTAAATATCTTTATTTGCGCATTTGAGAGTAGGGGAATGTTGAGCTATTAATTCTGAAACCAAACATCACTTTCACTTTTAATAAAAGTACAGGATGGCTTTTCTATGCTACGACTTGTAAGTTAGCCCTTTACGACCCGTAGGTCTATTTTACCCATTTCCGGACTTGACGGAGGCTAATCCCGCAGCCTTTGCGGGTCTGAGGTGCTCCAAGCCCTCGGGACTTTGTCCACGGATATTTGACAAGAATTTGAAAATACAAAAATTGGGGATTTGAGTGTAGGGGAATGTTGTGCTATGAATGCTAACACCTACAATCACTTTATTGTCTCATCAGAGTGCAGGATGGCTTTATTTGGGCTTTATTATGTGCTTAATTGGTGCTAGCGGGACCTGTTTGCTGCAAGTAAGCTGCGGCTCGCTTTTAGCCTTGCAGAGAGGTTTCCCGTAGCAATTGAATAGCAACCGGGGCTTTTTTGCGGCCGATTTGCTTGCGGCCGTTTTAGATCAAAGGCTTTCCTCCTGCGCGAGCGGCCGCAAGGGATAACAAGGCCCCGGCCGCAAGCCTGTCGGAACCCCCGGCCGTAAGGGAATAGAATAGCCGAATAGCTTGCGGCCGGTCCTTGCGGCCCCGCAACTGCTGCGGCCGCTAATAGAATGAGGCCCATAGTGTTTTCTTTGAGCCTCACGAAGCGAGGAGAAGCAGCCGCGCACCACTTAGGTCGTTAGGAGAGGGACCCAACCACAAATATATACCTATTTATATATATATATATATATATATATATATATACAGTGGTACAAAAAGTATTTGATCCCCTGCTGATTTTGAACGTTTGTCCACTGACAAAGAAATGATCAGTCTATAATTTTAATGGTAGGTGTATTTTAACAGTGAGAGACAGAATAAAAAAAAAAAAAAAACAAGAAAAATGCATGTCAAAAAAGTTATAAATTGATTTGCAGGTCAATGAGGGAAATAAGTATTTGACCTCTTTGACTAAGTACTTGGTGGCAAAACCCTTGTTGGCAATAACAGAGGTCAGACGTTTCTTGTAGTTGGCCACTAGGTTTGCACACATCTCAGGAGGGATTTTGTCCCACTCCTCTTTGTAGATCCTCTCCAAGGGCCTCATTCTATTATCGGCCGTAAATCGGCCGTAAGGCTGCGATTCCTTGCGGGGGTTCAGTTTACTCGCGATTCTATTATACGGCCCCGCAAGGATCTCCTTTTACGGCCGGCCGCATATCTTGGAACCGGCCGTAATCTGTGAAATATAAAAAGTCAAAAATAAATTCAAGCCTGCACTGTACAGCTCTGTAAATGCTAGGGATCATATTGGGGGACATGAGGAATAAAAGGAACCCACTCTCAAGCTTGCACATCTGCCCAAACCCGAGTTCAAATTAACTGTTTATTTGCCGGCTGCGGCGTGGGCGTGTCTGAGGTGCTCCAAGCACTCTGGACTTTTTACATGTATATTTTACGGATATTAAAAATGAAATATTTTACGGGTTTGAGTACAGGATGATTATGTGCTATTTTTTCTAACACCTAAAATCCCTTTATAGTCTTCTCAAAGTGCAGGATGGCTTTATTTGAGCTATTTTATGTGCTTAATTGGTGCTAGCGAGACCTTTTTCCTGCAAGTAACTGCGGCTCGTTTTTAGCCTTGCAGAGAGGTTTCCCGGAGCAATTGAATTGCAAAACTCTTGCGGCCGTCTTTAGATCAAAGGCTTTCCTCCGGCTGCGAGCGGGCCGCAAGAGATAGCAAGGCACCAGGCCGCAAGCCCTGCCGGAGCCTACGGCCGTAAGGGAATAGAATAGCAGAATAGCTTGCGGGCCGGTCCCTTGCGGCCCCGCAGCGGCTGCGGCCGATAATAGAATGAGGCCCCAAGTCATTAAGCTTTTGAGGCTGATGTTTGGCAACTCGAACCTTCAGCTCCCTCTACAGATTTTCTATGGGACTAAGGTCTGGAACAAAGAGAAGAGGGGTGAGGAGAGATAGCGCACCAATTCCTAGTGCAAAATAACCGATATATTGTAATCCCAAACCCTTGTTGTGGGTTGGTACTTCTTTCCTCCGTGAACATCTTATTGCATATTCTTCCAATAGAGTGTAGGTATTAGGGTAATGTATATGTGTACTTTTCAGAGCCATGGGGAATATTACAACACTATCGATACATAGTGGTACCCGAATATCAATATTTTGGCCGGGTTTAATATATCCCCTTTGGAGTAATAGGTGTCTTTAATCAAAATAATATATAAAACATGGTTTCGTTATAAATATTCAATTTATTCAGTGTTTGTAAAAAAAAAAATATATATATAATAAAATATGTTTTAATAGCGAAAAATAAGAACAAAAATGGCAAATTATACAGTCACTCTAATATTATAAAAAAAAAAAATAGATAGGATAAATACTGATCAGTCACTTTTATCCTGTGGCCTTTTCAATGATTAAAAATATCTCAATGATATGAAATTCAAATGCAGAGTGTAAAGCTCAGTGCTTCCCTCTATGAGGCAAAAATTGAGACTGGCTAGGCCACTCCAGGACCTTAACGTGCTTCTTCTTGAGCCACTCCTCTGTTGCCTTGGCTGTGTGTGGAATACCCATCCACAACCCATTTTCAATGCCCTGGCTGAGGAAGGAGGTTCTCACTCAAGATTTAGACAGTACATGGCCCCTTCCATCGTCCCTTTGATGCAGTGCAGTTGTCCTGTCCCCCTTAGCAGAAAACACCCCAAAAGCATAATGTTTCCACTCATGTTGACGGCGGGGATGGTGTTCTTGGGTTATAGACAGCATTCCTGCTCCTCCAAACATGGTGAGTTGAGTTGATGCCAAAGAGCTTGTTTTTGGTCTCATCTGACGGCAACACTTTCACCCAGTTCTCCTCTAAATCATTCAGATGTTCATTAGCAAACTTTAGTCGGGCCTGTACATGTGCTATCTTGAGCAGGGGGGCCTTGCGGCCTTCCTCTCTCTCCTTCTCTTTCACCCCCCTGCCACTCTTCTCTTTCCCTCTTCTCTCCTTCTCTTTCCCCCCTCTCCTTCTCTCTCTCCCCCGTCTCCTTCTCCTCATCCCACCGCTACTTCTCTCTATCCCCTTCTCCTTCTATCTCCCCCTCTCCTTCTCTCACCCCCTCTTATTCTCTCTCCCCCATTTCTTTTTACTTCCTCTCCTTCTCTATCCCTCTCCTTCTCTCTCCCTCTCCTTCTTTCTCCCCCCCTCTTCATCTCTCTCCTCCTCGTCCCCTCTACTTCTCGTCCCCTCTCCTTCTTGTCCCCTCTCCTTCTCCTCCCCCTTCTCTCTCTCCCTCTACTTTTACTCCTCCCCTC